>LQNK01002276.1:5191-85040 GCA_001586405.1 Phoebis sennae | reverse complement strand
TACGTTACAAAAATCAAAAAATATATTCATCATCAATATAATTAACTATAAAATCAAAAATAAATTCATATTCCAGCTAAAGCCGTCTTTACATCGCGATAATGAGAGGGCACTCCAGGTTCAGTGTTGCCACTCCACTCTTTGACACTACTATATTTCACTTTTTAATTAACTCATCCACTTATGGCAATTATTTTTCTCTTTTATTCATTTTCAACGCTTTTTTTCGTAGGGTCATGGCTTCTGGGAAAAATAATAATTTGCTGATAATAAGTTCATAAACACGTAGTTTCTGACAATTGACAAAAAATAATGTGTTATATATTCGATGATATAGCAATGACGATTATGAGTCATGTAATTTAAATGACTTAATATTTTTGCTGTTCATTTGATTTTTTAATGTTAATTTGATTTGAGGTCTTAAAAATTGACTTCTGTTTGTCACAAATTGGGTCAAACTCTCGCACACAAAAAACACATACGTGTTTATTTGCTTCATCAAAGACACATTCTAGTCAAAAGAATTTGTTCTATTCATAGTCTAACTATTAAAATAATTAGCTTTTCTATAGGTCACTGACTAACATAGTGATCTATCAACGCACAGCCCAAATGGCTGGACGGATCTGGCTAAAATTTGGTATGCAGGTAGATGTTATGACGAAGGCATCCGCTAAAAAAGGATTTTGATCAAAACCCACGTGAACAGGGAAAGCAGATATACACTGGTGAAACCGCAAAGCACAGCTTGTTTCGTATAAAATCCATACAAATATTAAACTCTAATTCAATAACAAAATGTTTGCACAATTATCGAAGCAAGCACCAAGTAAATTACAAACAGTCACATAAATAGAGAAATAAATTTCTAGGCCAGCCGTATTCTTGATGCAAAGAAAATAGGTTTCAGCGAAGGTTGCGTCAATTCATGTGAGCGAGGTCACGCGACACTACTAGTGTAGGGGTTGCTTGAAATAGATAAATTGGGTGTTGTTTCTATGAAATAAATATGTATGAATCAATTATGGAATGTTCTATTCTTCGTGGATAATGAATGAAGAAATAATGTATATTTTTTATTATACAGATGACCCGTAATGAGTAAAGCATCTGTTGGGGGATAATAGCTGAACTGATAATCTATTAAAAAACCCAATATAGAAAACATCACTGTTTTAGGGATATTGAGGATTTTGTAGTTTTTAAAAACGTTGACCAATATTTTATTTAATGTGGCCGTAATTCTTATATGTTTTTCTTTTTTTAAGTTTTCTATAAGAGCTGCTTTGCATACATATGTATGTGTATGTGCACTGCAATGCACATGCATTGCATACTAATATATATCAGATTACGGAAGAAAAAAAATATTTATTTCAAGTTCAGTATTGACTTAAATTTTTAAGTCAGATTTGATAGACTGTGGTTTAAAAAATGTACTACACGGATTCGGAACTTAAAAACTTTTGACGATTCTATTTTTTTATGCTTGAAATAGTATACAAAAAACAACAGAACGATATCACAAATATTTCATAGTAAGTTATTTTTACGTTAGTACTATAAATATAAAGGTAATAAATATAAAAATGGAAGAATGGAAGATTACAGACAGCACTTAGATAGATTAGATCCGTTTCCCATTAGAGCTCTCTATCGTCTAAAAGTAAATTTGTTTTTCATAAACTGCAAGTCTTTATAAACTCATTACAAAGTGAAGGCAAATATTAGTCAACATACAATGATAACTAGTGGCTCTCCACGAGCTTGACCTTGCTTTGCTAAGACTTTTCATTTGATACCATGCTCGGCTATATTATATATACAGGGTGTCCCGTAATGAGTGAAGCATCTCTTGAGTTAGATACAATATTGTTAACGAATAAGAATAACGAAAGTCTTAACATAACGATAATTATTGATAAGTCTCTTCGTGGTGAAATTGGGGCGGGCATCTATTTCAAAATAAAACTATTTCACTTTGTACATTTTACAAGAAAAACCCATCGTGTGGTTACCCAGTCGTGTGGAGCCACGAGAAACGAGAATAACCGCTAGTGACAACTTTAACATGAGTGGAAGCATTGGGATATAGACGTACACCCGTCCGTACACCTTGAGCATTCCTCGACTTCACTTAACCTCAGTCAAGGAAAATATACATTTTAAGTCGAAAAAACTTTACTAACTCACGTCCACTCACGTTAAGAAAATTTCGGAGAAGAAAATTTAACACCTCCATTAGAAAATAACAATGTTCATCACATCATAGTTTTCTACTCGTAGGGATCGAATCCCCTTCAGCGCATCAGACCATTGCCACATGCACTGCGCCAATCAGATCGCCACAAAGGTTGATGTCACCGTGTGGTTACACAAACGTGAAGACAGAGAGTCGAGATAAACGTGGGCGCGACAAGTTTGATATGAGTGGAAGGGTTGGGCAATAGGTGTAATGGGAAATATAAGCATTTCCCTCGAATTCATCTTATTTCACTTTAGTGACAAATCTCACAAGAGCTAGAAAAAAGGCTCATTTACTTCTTTAACAGATTTCTGGAGAATAATTTTAAATTAATTCGGTGGCGTTCACCATATTTGTATCAGGAAATTCATGACGTTATTTAATCGTAAATAATCTTTTTGTGATGATGTTAATGAAACAATAATGCACCATGACTTTTTCGAACTAAAAAAGATCGTGCGTCTTTTAGCCAAAACTTAGCAAAAGCCATAAGCGCCCCAGGCTTGATACGCGAAACAGGGAGCTATTAGTTGATAGAAATATCTACAACAGTAACAGTAAACATTAAAATCATTAAAAATCGCTATTAACTCATAACTTACCCCTCAACACAAGCGATAAGCGCCCCAGTTGTGAGTATTCAGAACAGCAGGCTTCTTGAACAGAACTTAATAGAAATGTCAACAGTATACATTAAATCATTAAAAATCGCCTTTAACTCATCACTTACTCCTCAACACAAGCCATAAGCGCCCCAGTTGTGAGTATTTGGAACAGCGAGCTTCTTGAACATAACATAATATGACTCAATAGAAATGTCACGTAAAGTCTACAGTTGACATTAAAATCATTAAAAAATCGCCATTAATTCATAACGTAGCCCTCAACACAAGCCATAAGCGCCCCAGTTGTGAGTATTCGGAACAGCGGGCTTCTTGAATGTAACTCAATAGAAATGTCACGTAAAGTCTGCAGTAAACATTTTTGTTTATCTTTCCATTCTATTTGTTTTTATTTTCTTTATTATATTTTACTCTTTTTGTATCATTTTATTTGAAGTGTTTGATTGTCTGTAGTGAATAAATATATTTTTCTTTCTTTCTTTCTTTCTTTCAAAAATCAATAAAAAATCGCCGTTTACTTATCACTTACCCCTCAACACAAGCCATAAGCGCCCCAGTTGTGAGTATTCGGAACAGCGTGCTTCTTAAACATAACTTAATAGAAATGTCAACAGTAAACATTAAAATCATTAAAAATCGCCATTAACTCATCACTTACCCCTCAACACAAGCCATAAGCGCCCCAGTTGTGAGTATGCGGCACAGCCAGCTCCTTGAACACAAATTAAAATTGTGGCGTCACGTGACGTCACAATTCCTAAATAGCGTTGTCAAAATGTTTTCGCCGCTAACCATATATACAACTTCCAAACATACTTCCTCGGGACCTAACAGCGGGCCAGTCCTGTGGTTCGGACTGGTCGAGGATCCTCCCTTTTCGTTGGAGGAATAATACCACCCTCTTCGAAATCATTTAAAAATCGCTATTTACTTATCACTTACCCCTCAACACAAGCCATAAGCGCCCCAGTTGTGAGTATTCGGAACAGCGGGCTTCTTGAACGTAACTTGATAGAAATTTCTTTTACAATACAAAGCTTTTGTCGGAAAGGGCAAACGGTTGATACGAGTTATTTTTATACTATATTCTATCTATCCATGGTTTTGCTTACTAAAGTTAGGCAAATCTATCTATTTGCACTTACTTTGATTTCAATATGCTGTCGACGGATAGCTTTTGTTATGACTATTGACAATCAAATGTCATCTAATCTGATATTACAATCTATCCATAATCTTTGATACATTATTGAAAACGGCCGTTAGATTGACTATCTTAGATCGTAGACTAGTTTTTATCCCGAAAATCGTTAAGGAACGTGATATATCCGCGGTTTCACCCGCGTATATATCCCGTTCCCGTGGGATGTTCAGGATAAAGACTATCCTATGTTATGCTATGGGTTTCCAAGAATCTCTACACAAAATTTCATCCAAATCGGTCCTGTGGTTTCTGAGCCTTTTCCATACAAACAAACAAATATTTTCTCTCTATAATACTAAGTAAAGATAGATAATAGTAGCATAGATTGTACGTAGAAGTGTTCAGTATCCTTCTGATAATCGTAAAATATAACCAAACTTAACTGTAGAAAAAATACTATAAAATACTCAGAAAAAAAAGATTCCAAAAAAGGTTATGGGCACAACCCAACATAAAAATCGTGAATGGTTGATTATAACCGTTCAATTGTTGTAACTACGTTTCCATAAAATGTAAGTCAAACTCCTGTATGTGCCACGCTTTTCATACCTACGTATTCATATAATACATGCTAGCATAGCGATGCTGACGCGCCTCTTAAATGTAGGACATAACTAGCCGCGCCCCGCGGTTTCACCCGCGTAACTTCTGATCCCGTGGCAACATCGGGATTAAAAGTAGCCTGTATGTTGTTCTGAACCCTTACCTATATGTATACCTAGTTTCATCATAATCAGTTCAGTTGTCTTGCGTGAAAGAGTAACAAACACATGCATACACTCAGAAACTTTCGTATTTATAACATTTGTAGGATGTGTCGAACTATCCTGATATGTCTTAAGGTATAGTGACGCTGAATAGTATATATGTGTGCGTTGCTCCAACACATTTTGTATGAAGATTGACACTTATTTTGTGTTGTTACTACGTTCCCATAAACGTAAACTGAAAGCACTAGAACCACAAATAACTCAATTATAGTGTTCGGAGTATCAGGGTACTCGACAGAGGACGGTAATTACGTTACCTCCGTAATGAAATGCGATGTTGGCTCAAGGATGTTTCATCAAACTACACTAATAGAACAGTGTCAAAAGTATAGATTGATTGCACGATTGTTGACGTTTGAAAAGCCTCACTCAAGGAAGTAAAATGATGGATTTAAAGGAGGAGGAGTATGTATGTCTAAATAACTTAACCATTTAAAATCTGTTACGGTATATATCGACTGTACTCTTTTAAATTTTACACAAACAAGCTTTCGTCATCCTTGAAAGCCGTGTACCGCAATATGAACGGAAAATGTCGACTTTTCTTAGGATAGTGGAGACGCAGACTTTGTGACAGTTTCGTATGACTGTATGTTTTCTTTAGATTGTGCTAGTAGCTTATAATAAAAAGGACAAAAATAAATTTATATTAATAATGCTGCTGCTAAAAGGAACCACTAGTCCTGGATTTGAAAAAATATTTTTGTCATTAATAGACCAATAATAGAGGAAGACTAAGCGCTGCCGAGCGTTATATTGAATGCACCGGAAAAATTGGTAGAGCGCACAGAAACATCGTCTTAATTATAATATATTTATGTAAAAGCTCCCTTTTATATAATAATTACGCTTTCGTAACTTCACTGCATTACATTTTCGGGATACTGAACAGTAAACACTTTTTCAGTTTAAAAAAAATATATGAACAAAATAAAACTAAAATACTTTCAGGATCTATCGACAAAATTTCTACGTTTTTACTTGCATAAAAATGTTACAAAAAATAACATTTATATTGGAGTAGAAAAAGCGTAAGTACTGAATAATTTACGCCTACATAACTTACATGAGTTGCGTTGAACGACGCTTGCTCAGAAAATATGGCAGACGCACACGTCATAACTCATAAACTACAGAACATTTTTATCATACAAATGCGACGTATAAAAGATGCATAGATAAAAATTTTTCTACTCTTGTAAAACTTCTTATTTCAGGATTTTTTGTTTGTTTTTGTCGAAAAGAAAGAGTCTATTATAATACTAACTCATGGCATCGTCAATTTACTCTGCTAAACTAAAAAATGTGAAAAATTTTGGAATACATTTCAAAAACTGAATAGTTATTTCTATCCTTCTAGACATACAACGCACAGGTGTAACTTTATCATCTTGGTTTAAAAAAAGCTTAAAGCTTACATAATGCTAATATTTTACTGCATTTATGTAAAATTTGACCCAGAAAGGCACAAAGCTGCCGGAACTTGAATACAGATCTCACAAAAGACAGGATGGGAGGTATCGACGATCAATCCTCTATCTTCCTGTATTGTGTAGTATAAAGGAATCGAGGTCAATACAAGCCTTTTATTGAAGAGCGTTTAGCACCATGATGCACTTACGACGCTTTTCACATACCTTTGAAAGCCATATTATTAGTTTCATAGCCTTATCCTTACTTTAATATTATAAATACGAAAGTTACTCTGTTTGTATGTCTCTACTTCACGTCTAAACCACCGATCCGAATTGGATGAAATTTTGTACAGAGATTGTTTGAAACCCGTGAAAGGACATAGGATATCTTCTATCCCGGAATTACCACGGGAATGGGAGATATACGCCGGTGGAACCACAGGGTATATGTAGTAATATATACATCTTGAGGCCTATATCTTGAAAATCCGTTAGCGATATTTATGGTGGTTTCTAGTGGCCCCACAGTTAAGCTATAGCCTAGAACACCATCAATATAGTGCATGCAATTAGAAAGAAAAAAAATATATTTATTTCAAAGAACACAAAATAAAATGTAAATTTCAACACTATAAGGAAAATGGTTGGTGTACCACGTTCTTTGTATTTGATGGTTTAAACTACAAAACCTTGTCTAACTGTCACCTGTTCCCGCCTATCCACCTCTTACACATTACCACAGATAATGTAATACTATACTAGACATTACATAAAACTGCAAAGGAACTGCTATGTGTCATATTTAAACTTAAAGCGAAGTTTAATCATACTTCCAAAGATATGCTTTCCCAATATCGCAATAAACCTTGAAAAATCGGAGGAAAATTAAACATAAACAGTGACAATCTTTATGTTCGTAAAACCCACATCTCGCAATGCACCATTTGTGGAACTGTTGCCAAACATGAGGTCCGGCATGACGACATGAAGTTTCTAATGTTGTTTACTAATAATCTATATGTTATAACTTACTTGTTACCTATCCATTGGGGTCGCCAATTAGGTACTATTATGGTTTAAAAAATAACATATCTATTAAGATCTGGCCCTCTATTCACAAATGCGATTCCAATCAGAAATTCCCGAAAATCGGAACGTATTCATACAAATTTTGACAGAAACGCCCGATTTTCGAACTTTCCGATCGGAAACGCATTTGTGAATAGGATGCCAGGAATGGAAAAAATAACTATACCTATATAAATATACTAGCACCCGCCGACTCCGCACGGGTGCAATGCTGATACTAAATACACTAGAAAAAAACTGTGAATGTTGTATATAAAAATTAGTACATTATTTTCATAAATAATGTACTAATAACCCGTAGGGTTCAGCCTGCGTTTGCAATATAGCAAAAAAATATATAATTAAAGACATCACATTAAAAACCTTACAGTAAACAGTATATTTTCACTGTTTAATGGATGTTATCATACATATAAACCTTGCTCTGGAATTACTTTATCTATAAAAAAAGATTTAAGCATACAACGGAAACTAGGGACAGAGAAAACGACTTTATTTTATACTATATGTAGTGATTGTACTTTATTGTATATATACAATTCCACAGACTCCATAAGATAGAAGAAAGGATTTGTTGTTTTGGGAATACTAAGTTCTAATACAATACTAACAAATAATTTCAAAAAATGTGTATATTGTACGTTTGTTAATTCTTTTATTTATTATAGTTATTGTAAGGTATCGTTTTTTACTGGAACAAATAAAACTATCTTAGTGCGAGACGGGACGTGACCGCGCAAACGTCCCACTCATCCTGATGAAGGACCTCCGAAACAGTCCGAAACTGTCGGCCTATACCGAATTAAAACAAGCAGTGAGTAGAAACCGTGTAAACTAGTTAAAACTACCTTCTTTCTTTATTAACCCATTTTACAACTACCGCCATTTTGAAGACTAGAGATAAGATTAGACGAAAGGGTCTACTTTATTTTATAGACCGTTCCCGTCCTCGTAAACGAAAATTATGTTTAAATTATATTTATTATTGAAAACAATTCTTTCCTAGTAAATACATACGGCATCGGTCGGTCGGTTACGTGATTTATTAAACTTTCCTATTTCCTTGTTCTTTAGGCAAGTAACATTGTCATAAAGCTACAAAAAATTTGTAAGTGAACCAAAACTTTGTAAAGTAAGGATAAAAGGTAAGTGCTAAAAGGCTCACGTTCATTAGATAATTTAACTCTTTTTAGAAAATCGCTTTATCATCTAACGAGGAGTTAACTAAACTGGTACTAAAAGTACTGATTCAGAAGTGTTATCCTATCGTTTTAAACCAAAAACATTAATTATCTCCTTTAGACCTTGCAAATAACTGTATTTGAAAATGTATAGGTAGAAAGAACATGTTAAGAAAGTTTGAATTTTGAAACAATATTAAAATGCGCCATTGCATACCCTACAATCGCAGTTTTTACATCTAGGCCATGCCGGCGCGCCGTATGGAAAAACCAAAATATAATAAATCATCGTTAGTGCCCTTTGAAATCTGAATATCATCATCATCACAGATGCTATGATGCGCTCCCCTCTGATTGTTTGAAAGTAAAAGCAAGAACCAAAACGCGCGCGTCGCATAACGCGCCATGAAAGTGAGCGCGAAACACGTTTTTTTCAAATTCAAAAAAATTCCAACTGACATTTCGATATTTCCTTCAAACCGATACAGACCAATTTGACATATCTTTTTTTTTTAATTTTTACATTCGAGCGTGGCGTTGAACTTGGATAAGTGCAGAGCCCCCGTTTCATAAGTGATTATACGATGTTACAAACGTTCGTAGTGAAAGTGTAGTGACGTAAACATTAGATCAGACGTTATGGCGGACTTTGTGCGTTTAGGGAAGTGCCGTGCCATAGATATAGTTATTTTTATTGTTTTAGGTAAGTGAACTCCAATTTTTGGGACCGAATTGTTTATGGTTAAAAAAAATTAAATTAATAATAATTTTAAATTTGAATAATTTTTAATACTAATAAGGATCAATTGAAGAATTTATGAATTATATAAATAATTAAGAATTTAAAAACAAACAGACAAGAGCGAAAATTTTATTTAAAACGCATTATGATTGTGTCTCTTAATTTAAACAATTTTTATCAAAAAAAAATACAGTTACTTGGTAAAGAGTTCAAGAGATTAAAATATATCGAATCGACTATCGGGATTCCCTATAAGGAATTCTCAGCTTCTTAAGAATAAAGTTCTTTAGCTTAAAGCACCAATCTATAAAACAAATAAAAGTTACACATATAATATTTTTTTGCCAAAAAATAGAACCGACTTCCTCACTCTAAAAAGTAGACAATAAAAAAAATAAAAAAGGTCGAATTGAGAACCCCTTCCCCCTTTTTTAAAAATCAGTTAAAAATACTTTTATGTTTACATTTTCACATTTCTCTGGCCACTGTGCAGGAATATCATATGACGTGTTGGCAAGGCATATTATGTCATGCATATATCCATGACAAATTGTGACACATGGTTTCTTATGCCTGTTTTTTTATTATTATTATAATTTTGACACATCTGTTATTTCTTTTGATGTTTGTAACACAAGCACGATTCCACACCAAAGGGATTTTGGACTAAATTTGACACTATTTTATGACAAACGAACAGGCGAGTTATGATGTAAAGTGATCAACGTCGTCCTTTTTTTATTTTTCTTTATTTTTTATGTTGGATATTAGTCGACATTTTGAAATAGGAAGATAGACAACCGAGGGACGAAGTGGCGATGACAGAAATAAGTAAGTCTTCCTGTTTCTAAATGCATGTCTCTCGGTTTAGAAATAGGGACATATGGATCATTTTTTTTTTATTGTATTTATATAAATGAAGATGTCTTGAGAGGGTCTTGTACGAAATATATAATGAAAAAGCTAAAAAATTAATAAAATCATTTCACGCTACATGAACACATTTAGGCCGATCTTAATGATAGTATGTCGGAGATTTATTTTTTCTATTTTGCAATACATTTATTTATTTATTTATAATACCTTATTGTAAACAACAGTAAGAACATACATAAATAGAAAATTACAGTCGACACGAGTGTACGAAAAGGCGGTCTTATTGCTAACCAGCCATCTCTTCCAGACAACCGATTTTAGTAAGGACATATGAAGATAACGCGAGGCACAAAATAAAACGAAAATGATTACTAATAAGATTTTAAAATTGTACATCCATATAAGGTTTAGAACAAATAAAGATAAATTTAAGAACTCACTTTCCTAAGTTACGAAATAACTTCACGTATAGTCCATTTGCCCATTTTTGTAATTAAACACTGTCCAGTGAAAGTGACACCTACTTTTCCTCCAAAATCGTTGCCAAAAAAGAAGAAAGCCTAATTTGGTGAGAGCACACTCTAGTTTTTATGTTACGAAACTAATTCTAATAAAAAATCGTTTCGAGAGTCACTTATTTTGACCACGAGAATATTTCGCAATCTATTGACTTATGTGGTTCTTTCTAGGTCATATATTGACCCAATCCTTTATTGTTATTAGAAAAACAATCTAGCTCCCAATTTTCCACAATATTTAATCATACCAATAATAACTCTACTAATTGATTCCTTATTTAAATGTTTATTTCTTCAATAATATTAGAATAAACATCATAGAGATTCTTCAAATAGCATAAAATGTTTTTTCAGGAAATGTATAAATATAAGACCATAAATAGTAAACCCATATTTCAAATCGTGCGTATTACCGTCATTTTCAATTAAAATTAGTATTAAGTCATATACTTAAGTGAAGATACATGAATTATTATGATTCATAACTACGTAACATACTTATTTGTACTTATATCTTATAATTTATTATTATTGAAAACGCAAAAATCATAGGAAACACAAAACATCGACGCTTTAAATCAGCGGATGGATCCCGCTATCAATAATGCTAACAATCCAAGAACTGTCCACACAGAACGCAGCTTACCTTGCGTGATTAAATCACTACATTATGTCATACACACGATTCAGTAATGTTGGCAAATTGCAGATTTGAACAGGGTGCGCAATTGTATTCTATTTTAAGTACTAGCCAATAAAAGCTAGGCCTAGTTTTCAAGGCGAAGCCATTTTTTATTTCTTTGAAAAATTTTTTTCTGTTGCGCCTTAATATTTTTTTAATAAATATAAATGTTCACTTTCTTTTACTTTCTTACACTAAACGAAAAATGCCTCTATAATAAATCCATCTCTTTTACCATTAAATCAATTTCAAAAAAATACAACCAATAGCCTCTTTTAAGTTCATTCATACATTGCCTTTATAAATAAATAACATAAAGTTGGCAGCCCCGAAGTCACTGACCGGTTTGGTTGTCGTGTTTAACAATTAATTACGTCTCTATCATAGATTTATCGATCAATTTGAGATGCGTCTCATAAATTATTCATCTGTAATTACTATTATGTTAAAGAAATTGCGCGGCAAATATTGACAAACGCGGGAGCTATATTTCAATAGTCAAATAGTCAATCTATTTAAACAGGCATTTTTTCAATCTGGATAAATTTAAAAATCGAATTATCTTTCAGTAAGATCATCGTGAATGATAAATCGATGATGACAGAGAAATTTGATGCAGATTTGCAGTTTTTCGAAATAAATATACCTACGTATATTTTTTAATTCAAAATTCAATAATAATTTCTTAATCGCGGTACCAAGGAGTTCGAAGAAAATACATTACGAAAAAAATACTAGCCATATACTATTCAAAAAAAAAAACGAACATTCGATCGCCTTATTTATTTTTCTCATAGGAGATGAAAAATTTTTTGCATTACTCGACTGAAAAATATTTATTCCGCAAGCGCCGTGTCGTTGGTATACTAAATTACTCACTTAATTCAAGCTTTCCAGGTACTTTATAAATACATTTAAAAAAAATCATTGCTTTATAAAAACAATTTGTTTTGTAAATTGTAATCGTTTGTAATGCTTAATTAACTGTTATTTTAACCCGCATAAACCCGAGGCTAAACTCTAGTGATAAATAATCTAATTAATACATTGATTTATAATACCAACATAAAAATATCAAGGATTTCTCGAATTTAAATAAGTCAAAGTTTATTTGAATGTAGGTTTAATGATATGAGATATTTTCCACTTTCTGAGTTTTTGGTAAAATCGATATTTTGTTTAAAATTGCATTTGAAAAAAAAAAGATAAACATAGCTGTATTTATTGTATGTTTCCTTTTGCGTCGAATTAAGCTCCTAAAGAAATTCAATTAAGAAAATCAGTTGCGGATTACGGACATTTTATTCCAAGTAACTGTCGCGCTAAAAAGTTTTAATGTACTCTTCATTATCTGTGGCATTCCAGTAAATAACGAGGCGATTCTCACTCGGGTTCAAATTAACTTTAAATTTAGGGCAAGTTCGTTGACTCGAAAAGGTACAAAAGAAACACACAATCCGGTTTGGATCATGTAACACGGAATTTCAAAATTATTACAGCGTACGGTACAAGGGTTTTTATGCGTCGCATATTCATAATTTACTTGTAAAAATGTTGGTAATGTTAAAGTGCTGTTGAACCTTTAGCTTGTGTGTGTAATATTTGGAGTTTAAAGAGTGTGAGAGACTTGTGCCATTGAAATGCTTTCCCAGACGACTTATCTGATGGTAAACTATTCACGACACTTATAAACAAACGCAACTATTTGATGTAGATAAATATAAAGACACTTTCTTCGAAGAATACAAAAATACACACGTACTCATGAGAGCGAAAGCACAATATAAACAAAAAAACCGACTGCGATCTCTATGAAAAAATTAATCCTTAAATGACGTGCCATTTCGTATTTTTTTAATTAAAAGGAGGTTTGTATACAACAAAATTTGAAACGTTAACTTGATTAAGCTAGTTGAAATAGCTAGAAAATTATAATTTAGTATCATTTGACTTACAGTTTCGTTTTAGATTTACACTTTTTTAAGAGACTAGCTTCGTGCGCCAGACTCGCACGGCTAATGTAGGAAAAAAGCTAAGTAATAGATACCTTGTCATGATAATAGCAAACACAACAAAATAACAATTCGGTGCAATGATTCTCAAATAACGCATGCAAACATTTCGGCGATACGTATATTTTATCAATATAGATATTTAACTACATAAAAAAAAAACATGTTCCCAATCTGACAGCAAAATTATTGCAAGCACCAAAAACCATGTGTCATTGGTTTATGAACCGGATTAAAGGAGTTATGCCATATCCGCTTACATTGTCTGACTTATGTAACGTAACAATACGAAATAATGGAGTTCCTGAAACATCTTACATAATTCGCTTAATAATTGAAGTTCATTTGAATATAATAGCAAATGAAGGGAGATTGTTTCTGTATTTTTTCAAATAGGTAGTTTAAATTTAAGGAATTTTTTGATGTGACAAATGTATAATAATACCGATTTGGGTGAAATTTTGTACAGAGATTCTTTAAAAGCTTCGGAAGATAATAGGATATATTTATCAAGAAATTCCTACGAGAACGGGAGATACGCGGGTGAAGCCGCGGAGCTCAGCTAGTACTCAATAAAATAGGGCCAGGTTTAGGTTTCGAGTCAATATAAAAAAAATATTGAAATATTTATATAGGAGAAATCGAAATGTAATGTTTATGTATGTTATTTCAACCCCTCTGAATTATTACTTATTTTTCTATTAATGGAAATTATTAGATGAATGTAATAAAATGTTAAAATAATTAGCCTAATTTAAGAATGTTAGTTATTTAAAAAAATGTTCGTAAATACAGTAAGCTATACACTGAACTAATTTTGAACTTTAATAATGTAGATCGTTGGCGAAATTTATCAGAGTATTGTAATAAGTGGAGTCGCCTGCATAAAATGTAACGGGAAAATGTAAATTTCTCGATACAATGTATGAAATATTCATACAAATGTAGATCACGCATAATATTACTTAAATGGTGATATAATAAAAACATCATTTTATTTTTTATGGGTTATTCTACCTATCAGTACACATTTGTATATCCTCTATTTACAATAATAGAATGTATCAGAGATCAATTATCTATCTTCACTACGAAAAACGATTGCTCTAGGAATAGTTAAAGCCTCGTTAGAGGTTTTTTAACTTGCCTTCCTCGACCAGGACATATAGCAAGTTTTAATTTTTAGGGTACACATACATATAGCTTAAATTTTTCATTTTCGTCTTCGTTACTGTAGCAAATATTCCGCACTTAAACTTATATTTTTTTCTTAAGACACTTTTACATATCAACACTTGACGTATAATCAGCCTTAAACAGATCCAAACAATGCCTAGGTCCACACGACCTACATAGTTTCTAAACCATTTCGCTTATCTAACGACAAGATGCCGGCAGATTAGCTACGAGTGACATCACATACTTTCACTTGCGCCGGTCAATGAGTCAGAAATAAAGCTGTGTGCCAACATGCGGTTTGCAAGCAACGACTTACGGGTTTCTTAGAAATAGTTGTATTACAAAAATATAAGGAAATAAGTGACAAGATCTTCCGATGTCACCGTATTTTTCACCTGTACTAAAACTTATGTTTTAACCATTAATTTCCTAATAAAGTAATCACAAGATTTCTATTCCACGACTACTTACCGAACCCTTGAAAATACTTTTATAAGAAAAGAGAAACAGAATAGCACACAAAATTACAAAAATATATATATATGGCCAAAGGCGATCAGCATATCTTGCTTAGTAGAAAAACGAAATAATGCTGAATTTCAGTCACCCCTATTAAACGTTTATACGTCAAGAACTACCCTTTAAATTTTTCGCGGGTTTAAAATTTCCATTTCCTATTCAAACACATTCACAAACATATTTTATTTGTTAAAATGTAACTTTTAGCTAGTTATCAAATAAGTGACGATCTTACTAGGTACCCTCTAGTAATACCATCCATACTAAAATTACTATTTTCTATACATCCATAAATACGTATTATGCAAATATGAAATCTAGCCCACTTTCATAGAAATGTTCCTTGTCAATGAATAGTAAGCAATCGAAAGCCTATAAAATAACATGTGATGTATTGTACTCCTCAATCAGGTATAACCATTAAGTTTCACTTAAACACTTGTGAATAAAAGAGAAATCTTATTTCCCAACCTTCGTAAATGAAGCTTAGTCATTCAAATGAGTTAATTATTAAATTACATTATATATTCATTACAAAAAACGTAAGATAGCTATGAAGTCTCCAGTTAAATCTATGGGTCTAAGATTTACATCAGTCGGAGAAAACTTTTTTACTTTCCATAACCAATGACTTCTATGCAGTTAAAATAATTTATTAAGCATCCTATTTCAATAATATAAATTTTTCCAATGAGAATTCAAGTCATAGATTTTTTCATCAAATGGAATTGTACCTAAAAGTATTAACAATAACGTAGGTATGAGAATAATTTACATTAGGTTTTTGAATTAATTTTTGTTTTTAAGTGGTGCTGTTAATTAATAGAATAAGAAGAAGTTTTTATTCCATTTTTTTATGTTAGAGCAGGCAAGCAGAGCAAGCAGAGCAAGCGGTTCACTTGATGTTAAGTGACTGACCGTAGCCCATGAACATCTACAACGTCCAAGTAGCGCAGATGCTTTGTCGGCTTGGAAGGGGATAAGGA
This sequence comes from Phoebis sennae, assembly GCA_001586405.1. NCBI lineage: Eukaryota > Metazoa > Arthropoda > Insecta > Lepidoptera > Pieridae > Phoebis > Phoebis sennae. The sequence goes on along the minus strand of LQNK01002276.1, from coordinate 68,996 downwards.
GAGGATTAATGATGGGAAATCTGGAGAGGTGTAGAACAGAATGGGAGAGGAATGGGATGGGAACACAGGCCTCTGGGCCCCAGATCAACTTACGAAACATGGTACAATACTGCTTCACGCCGATCTTCTGCTGGGAGGTGGTAATCACACCGGTATGAGCTTAGCCCAATCATGAAATGCTCAGTTCCCACTCTTATATTATTAAGTTTGAACTCTTCCAGTCCCTTTCAATGTTATACGATAAGACACCCCCAATGATATTATAAAAATATAGTAATAGATCGTTGCTTCTGTACGCGTTATCTTCTCAACGAAAGAAAGTTTTACAAGCATAAAGATACGGATACTTAAGCTTATTTCGTGGGATTAACGTAGGAAATGCAGGACAAGTCGTAAATAAAACTACCATCCATAATTAGAGAAACATCGTTATCATTTCTTTCTCTAAATATACTTAAATACTTAGCTATAGAAACTTCTTCAAATAACTAACCATAGTCTCATTAAAAATCTTCATTATGTTCGTTCAAAAATCGATAGAGGTCAATAATCAAAACTGCATATAAACTATGCCGGTTTATATCACAGTTATTCATGAACGGTTACTGGTATTACGTTATGTGGGACGCGCTGCATACAAAACGTTCGTGTTTCCCCGAGGTCATGGGTTATGAAATAGACTGGTTCTCCGGCTATTGGTGGGCTACTTATTTGTACGAGAAAAGTAAAACGATAAAATATATATATCAACTTTTAAAAAAAAGGTTGAATAAGAAATACGTAAAATAACATGAAAGAATATAAAAATCCGATATTGCCTGTTCGACTGTTTTAAGGCTTTGCCTAATCTAAGAAGAAAAATAATAAAAACAATACAAAATATATTCATGTTTTAATAAATACAATTTAAAATTAAAAACAATAATAAAGTATATATAATAATTATATTACGATATAAACTTGTATTAATATCGATCTGATTTTCCGTTTTCATTTGACTGCACTTGCAACCATTATTTTATAAATTAATGTATCTTTTGATCACAATATCTCAACGAATTTAAGAAAACACTGTAAATACCGCGTGGTCACAGGCCATAACGTCATCAAGAACAATAAGATTTTCGTTACAAGTTACGTAAGTTATAACAATGGCACTTTCACACGTTTACCGTAAAACGGAACGTGTTTACTCCATTTGTTATTTAAATCCTAAATTACATTAGATTACCGTAAAAATTAATTATTATTAGTATTATTCGAGTAAACTTATATTATAAAGAAAAAAACATCTATTATTATGTTTGTAATGTCTTCACACAAAAACTACAGGGCCGATTTAAAAAATTCACTGTGTGAGATTGGCTTGATAAGCCGCTTATATAATTAATTAATGCTTAAATGAAGTTGAGTTTGATTTTTATCAAAAATTATTAATACGCTAAACCTTTTTCAGGTACCTCATTATTTACACCCATAAGATGTCAACAGGCTGTTCTCCACCCGGGTAGGTACGCATCAATTTCGCTTTACAAAATATCTTCCATAATATAAACATTTACTTCATCTGAACGACTGGTCTTAAAACCCAAATATTTAAACCAAATAAATTATAAAGTGATAACAAATCAGCATTAATTGCGAATTATTTTTTCAGTCTCCTTCAGACGGATAACGGATGAAACGAACCCTTACCTCCAAAGGCATACTCACTGGAACCAATATTCCACACCTAGAAAAAGATCTCCAGACTCTACGCAGTTCTACCAAAACAACCCATATAGTCAAGCCTATTATAATGAAAGACAATTTATGTCACCAGTCCCGAATAGTCAGCACTATCCTCAATATTATGACAACAGATCTTCAGTAGATTTAATTCATTCTGAAAACATACAAAATCCCAACGATGGAAGGTTACTATCAGACTCAGCCTTCACAAGAATATCTGAAACTCTGGGAGCTATAAACACCGTTGGACATTATTTAGTCGATGTCGTCAATGATAAAAATGATCGAAAAGAAACCGATTCGAATCTTCAACAATTACCACAGGCTCTCTATACGATAAGCAAAAATGTATTAGGGCGTAATGTGACTGATAAAATAGCACCTATTGTTAAAAAGGCGCTACCCAAAGTATTACCAGACGCTCCTATTACAAAAATAGCGACAGCAAATTTAAATGAAAATGATGCTAAGTCGTGTACAACACCAGAAGGGGAGGATGGAGTGTGTGAAGATTTGAGCAACTGTCCGCAATTGCTTCTCAACCTTATAAATCTCAGAGAGTCATTATGTTTCAAAGATCTCTTCGTGCCTGGAGTATGCTGTCCACGTGACGCTGTTGTAGTTTCAACACCAGCTGTAGAAAAGCCTGTATTAACTACGACAAGCAAGCCAACGTACTTGGTTCCTGTTACCACTCAGCGGCCTGTAACTCTGACTACAAAGAAGCCAACTACGAAACCCTCAGCTGTTTTAGTCCTAACTACGAAGAAGCCGAAACCGACTACTGTAACTACACCGAAACCTACAAGACCTACCACAGTTACTACTTCTAGACCGCCGTCCACGACGACATTCTACACAGTTGCACCTCCTATTATAGCGAATTACTCTAACATTGTTGATGCTAATGGTAAGCAATAATTATTTAAAAATACCTCTTTTTATCCCTATAACTTCATAATAATTTACAACCTTACCCATTTTCCAACCAAATTTAGTGTAAAATTGAATCGCCAAGTTTTAAAAACTGTGAGCTTTATCTTAGAACCAAAACAGGTTTCAATATTAAAGCAAAGTGACCAACACGAAATTCTAAAATAAAACCCGGCAAGCTCATACTCAGCCTCAAAATTTCATCCAAATCGACTCAGTGGTTTAAACGTGAAGAAGAGACAGACGTATAAATAGATAGACAGAGTCACTTTCGCATTTATACTATTATAAAAGTAGGGAAAAACAGGAGTATTTTATACTACTTCTTAAGTTTTATAAGTGTCGCAGATCACATACATATTGTACATCAAAAGCATTTTAAATTCCAGAGTGCGGTCAACGCGAAGACGAGGGCGGTCGCATAGTCGGAGGAACAGAGGCGAAGCCCGGGGCTTGGCCCTGGATGGTCGCCATCTACCTGCACGGCAACAAGAGGAGAGAGTTCTGGTGTGGAGGCACTCTGGTGGGAAGAAGACACGTGCTAACAGCTGCTCACTGCACTAGAGACTCGAAGCAGAGGCCGTAAGTATCTATAAGCAAATCCAACTAGCATTGTAGTATCTAGTAGTATCTATAACCAAATCCAAAGACCAAATTCATCTAGCATTTTTTTAAATGTCTATACATTTAAAAAATGCTTTATAACATGGTAGACGAATTTGGTCGAGCTTGCAATGTCATTTATAATTAAAATAATGATCTCGAAAATACTCTTAAATAATAACTCTGAAGTTCACAATTGGTCGAAACTAAATTATGTTCTTAAAATTTGTATTACGAACTATTTGGTAATTTTTAAGAACTTATCTGACGAACTTCTAAACCCTTCCAGTTTCCCAGCGCGTCAATTCAGTGTACGTCTCGGAGATGTAGACTTATCTCGGGAGGACGAACCATCCCGTCCCGTCACGCTGAGAGTCAGTGCTGTGCGAGCGCACGAACAATTCTCAAGAGTGGGATTCTATAACGACATCGCAGTGTTGGTACTCGCTGGTAAGTTTTATCTTTTTCAGACGAGTGTTAATGCGAGGACGAACTGTCCTGTCACACTGAGAGTCAGTACTGTGAACGCACGAACAGTTCTCCAGAGCGGTCTCCAATTACGACATCGCAGTGTTGGTGCTGGCTGGTAAGTGTTATCTAGTTCAGACGAGTGTTAGCGCGACGATGAACCGTCCTGTCACACTGAGAGTCAGTACAGTGCGCGCAATAGCAGATCTACCGAGTCGTCTTCCATAACGACAACGCTATCTTAAAGTAAATAAAGACGATGCAAAAAATGATGTCTTTTGTGTGAATGATGTCTTTAATTCAATATTATAAAAATGTATTTCCATCACGAAGCCACAATACAATCTTCCAACTATTCTATTTTATGTTCAATCTTTGATCAGATTGAACATGAAATAGAAAATATATTTATTTACGTAAACTTTGTACAAAGTACTTATTTATTCATTTTCCTACGTAATTTCGATTACCTTTCAAATTCAAATCACCTTTTTACACGTTGAAATTTAAAATTCATAATAATATAGTGGAATTTGAAAAGTAAAAAGGTGTTTTTCTCTAAATAGAAATGATGTACAACTCCACCAAGAAGCAACAGCATAAAGTATATTTTCTACACAACTAACAAATATACAATCCACTTTATATATTCACAGAAAACGTCCAAAAATCAAAATACGTGATCCCCATCTGTTTGCCCCACGGCGATCTCTCCCGCCAGTCGTTCGACGGCTCAGTGGCGACGGTCGTGGGGTGGGGCACCACGCGCTACGGCGGCGGCGAGAGCTCCAAGCAGCTCGAGGCAAAGTTACCCGTGTGGAGGAACGAGGAGTGCGATAGAGCGTACTTCCAGCCGATCACTGATACGTTCCTGTGCGCGGGGTACGCGAGGGGCGGTGTGGATGCTTGTCAGGTGAGAATGGACCTCAAAAAATATTAAAATAAGATTTTATTATATGGCATAAATAGCCGTGCCCGACGATTTCACCCCCGTAACTTCTGATCCCGAGGCTACTCCGTGATTTAAAGTATTCTATGTGTTAATCTGAACTCTTACCTATGTGTGTTATTATTATATTGGCTCCACTGACCGATTGGCCATGATGGCCAATCTCAACAGAGACTATTATAGTGCAAGTACGCGCGAACACAGGTGCACCCTTTATTCGTTCCGTCAATGCTACATCCATTGAATACCAAGGTCTCTTGGAAATGTAATTTGAGTAATAAGGAATTCTTAGTAGAGGAACTTTAACATTTGTTCTCGTTTTGCAGGGTGACTCAGGCGGCCCGCTTATGTTGCAAGCGAACGGTCGCTGGACGCAAATCGGCGTGGTTTCGTTCGGAAACAAGTGCGGCGAGCCCGGATACCCCGGCGTCTACACACGCGTCACACATTACCTCAGCTGGCTGCAACAAAACTTAGTTTAGATAAAAAAATAAGCTTGATTTAAATTAAGAACGTCTTCTTTGTTCATATTATCCTAAATATTTATAAACTGCCAAATTGGCGTTTGTATTTAATGTACGCTAGCATGAAAATTTACAACTTAATATGTATAAAAAAGAATGTATGCGACTGTGTGAAAGCAAAGCATTATATGTAGAAATAATTTTCAGTGGAAGTCATTACATAAGATATTTAATTGTTAACTTATTCTAAAGTATGGACTGATATTTAACTTATTTCATAATATTTTTTTCTTTTTATTTCATTTTAACTCCATTATAAAAGAAAAAGATTTGGAATTAAGGAATGATGATAAAACATATTTCTTTGATTAACAACGAAATGTATATTTGTAAATTTTAATGAATAATAAATTGTGATATTTAAAATACAGTTTTATTTTTTTCCTACCCATATAAAATATATAAAAGGACTCAGGTTCACTGTAACACGTTGAATATATTTTGAATTCTAATTATTATTTGAACTATGTCTTGTTTTTTAAATAAATCGAATATTCTATGTTCAGAATAAGAAACCATAATTTTCATACAAAAATGCTGAATTTCATTTTTCACTGAAACTTCAATTACTTATTCGGTTATGAAACTTAATACGATACGAATACTCATTGGTAATTTAATTTTTAAACGAAAATTTGGGTAGATATGTCAACATCATATGACAACAGTCAAATGTACACTTGATGACCGACGTTGACACTGACAGCATTTGAAAACTCATGACGTGATGACTGATGACTGATTCCTTCTATTGGGAGTTTGTTGATAAAAATAAGTAAATAAGATGTAATTAAATGTAACGTTTATACTAACTTTATAACTAAATAGAAGTGGAATTAACAAATGTTAAAAACCTGTACCAAGGAAGCGTAGTATTTATCAGTAAAATCATAAGAAATGATGAAATACTCAACATCACCAACTCCTACGAATTACCCAAGGAGTACATCTCCATTGCCTGCACCAGCGAACTATCAGCCGACGACAGCTAGTGCAGCGATGAAACGATACAAATATTTGCGAAGACTGTTTAAATTTAATCAAATGGACTTCGAATTCGCGGCATGGCAAATGGTCTACTTATTTGTGTCACCTCAAAAGGTCTTTCGGAATTTCAATTATAGGAAACGTAAGTTTATTTACACTTTTTATTAAACAGATTAATAATTTTCCTTAAAGAAAAGTAATGTCTCAAAATGAGGCAAGTAAGTGGTAGAATATTTCTACAAGTTTCATATACTTTTTTTTACTTGCACTAAGATAAGGTTCAAAATTATTAAACCTGTTTTGTTTTTCAGATACTAAATCACAGTTTGCTAGAGATGATCCTGCATTTCTTGTTCTACTGAGTGTGTGGCTCTTTTGTAAGTAAAGGATCATTTGAATATTCTGTTAGCATCTCAATAAAATAAATAACCAGTTTCCTTTTAACCACATTTGCTACAGAGAACCAACAACTGATATAATGAGAACAGGATAAAAACTTAAAGCCAATTCTCAGATCCTCATGTATAAAGATAATTTGGAGTTTTTGACATATCAAACCCATCTTAATAATTAGCCACATAAATAGAAAAGAATCTACACTCAACCAGTGGTTTACCATACTAGCACTGTAGTAAATAAATCAAACCCATGTTGTTATTAACAATATCTATTAAAGACTAGGAGTTGTAATTATCTTCAATATAATATTTCCAAACTTATTTATTCATAGAAATACAGTGTTTTTGTTATGGTAGAACAAATGGCATATAGGTCACCTAATGTCAAGTGATCACCACTGCCCATTGTCACCTGTAACTGAAGTGCCTCAGGCGTTTTACTGTCCTTTAAGAGACATATACACTCTTCCCTTGAAGGCCCCAATGTTGAATTTCATCAGTAACACTACAGATGTTAGGTTGTTCCAATATGATTTATAATAGATTCTTCTTAGTAGATACTGCCTTCCGAATCTGTGGTAAATAAAAAATAAAATATGTATATGATGTTTCAAAAGAGCTTTGAAAAGGCCAATTTGGAAAAATAAATGATTTGAATTTGAAATTGAATATTAATACTATACTATCCAAAATACTATTTCAGTATCCTCAATATGCTTCGCTCTAGCAATGGGGTTGACAACAGGACAAACAGCACTGTTTGTGCTATATGTGGTGTTTGTGGACTTCATTGGGGCGGGGATATTCATGTCTACAGTATTTTGGTAAGAATTTAACAAACAATAGTAGCATTTCTATATTTCAATTTAATAAAGATTATAGATTCTTTTGTACAGAGGCAACAAGTATAAAATTTTATGTTTTTAATTTAAAAAATTAAATTTTATTTATTTCTAACTGTATTAATTGTAGTAGTCTCCTCTCCTTTTTTTTTAAATTCCTCATATTTAAGGATTTGGACCTGAAAGCCTGTTTCAAAAATTCACCCTGGTTTTTTATAACTCCTTTTTATTGTAATCTGTTACTAGGACAATCAGCAATATTTGTGACCATTTGATATGAGAAAATAGACTTTGATAAACCCTATAAGTCCAGTGACATATCCCATTTTCTAAAATTATTGGCTAGCTAGTCAGGCAAATATTATGTTATATTTATAATAGATTTTTATTTCCAGGTATATAAGCAATAAATACCTCCGAGTGGACACTACCTCACCAGATGTGGAGTGGGGCTATGCATTTGATGTGCACATAAATGCATTCTTCCCTCCCCTCTCTTTACTGCACTGCTTTCAAATACTACTGTTTAATAGTAAGAAAAGATAAAGTTCTTTATTTACACATTTCTTGAAAATCACAGCTTTAAAATTAATTAAACTTGTTTTAACTTTAGTACAGTATGGAAAATAAGTTTATTAAGACAAATGTATTTTTTTACATTCTTTTCTTTATTTTGATTTTTGTTAATCTTATAAATAGCTTTAAGTTGAAATATGTACACAAACCATTGTCTATTACACATATAAATAAATTATTTGCTAACTTATAATTATATGTTTCAGATCTACTAATACATGGAGGTTTTCTGTCATGTCTGGTCTCCAATACATTTTGGCTTGCATCTTTCATATACTATCTCTACATCACATTCTTAGGGTATAGTAGTAAGTATGAACTATACTATGTTAAAATTAGGTTTTTATTTTTGTAAAAAGAAAGTAAATATATTTATAATAAATAAACATATTTAACAAAATAAAAAGAATTGGACATAAAACGATATTATAAAATTTAAAAAAATAGATCTAAAGTTTAATGAATTATTTTGCCATCATAGAAAAAAATCAATATTAAATAATTATATTTTCTTACAGATTTACCGATGATGAAAAACACTCGAATCTTCCTGTTTCCACTTCCTATCATGTTTTTATTTTATTTAGGTTCCTTACTGGCTAATTGGAATCTTAGCCATATGTTAATGGACTTTTATCATTATAGAGTATTGTAAAAATAAATATAATCCTATTAAAATTTTAAAGTCAATTTTTTTTTGAAACAAACCCGGTGTAATATAAGCAAATGATATTTGTGGCTATTGTTAATGTATTGTACATAATATTTAATAATTAATAAATATTTTAATAATAACTGACTTTTATTGTTGTATCTAGGGTCGCCACCCCTACTTTATAATAAAGAATTGCGCCTTATTTTGGTTAATTTTATTTTATACTTATTAGAACAAAATTAGCGCGGACCTGCACTATTGATGAAACAGGAATTTCTTTGGGGACCCCTATACTGTAAGTTTCTCATGTATAACACCTAATGTATGGTGATAAATTGCCAACCATCAAGATTAGTGGATAGAAATTGAGATTTTGGCCTAATTAAGTGATAGTTTTGATTAATTATTAACAAAGCAAGGTTCAACCTCTAAACAAGTGATTATTTAAGCAGTTGGAAGGTATCTTATGATATAAGCATGAACCTTTGACTTTTAACAGAATTTAAACTAGCTATGCAGCAAGTATTTCATATACGTGGTAGCTTATTAAACCTGTCTAGCTATTATTCAGAAATAAATTCAAGATCACCTGGTATATGCTATTTTTCGGTTTAACAAATAATAGACTAAAATATTAGTCATAAGAATAAGTATACTCTAAATTTACTTCAACATTTTTATTATAGCAGCTAAATTACATAACGTTTAATATGAGGATAACTTTCACCAACCCGTTTAACATGGATTCAACTGCACGGTAAAATGTTTTATCTTTAATCCACAGAGTATAGTAATAATTTACAGAAATGATTATGCTTTAATCTATATCGACATTTGACAGTCGACAGATGTAGTTGAATTTGACTTGACAAATGACAACTGATAAATACATACTTGGAATTTAGAAAAAGTTTATTTTCATTACTAAATTAATGATATTTATGTAAATAATTGTGAGCCGAAAGTTACAAAATATAAATTTATAATGGCGGGCACATATTATTTTGTGATCGTTGGCCATGCTGATAATCCAATCTTTGAAATGGATTTCATTCCCATTACCAAAGAAGTTAAGGTAAATTTGAACATTTAAGCTTAATAAATTTATCATAGTTTTACAAAATTTAAGTAACTAAATCACCAGACAGTAATATAAGGCCTAACAGGTTATATTTGTTTCATTTATGATACCCATACTTGTGGAAAGTTACTTTAATGGGAGGACCTTTGCCTCCTACAAAACTATTTTGCTTCTCGGTTTTTGAACCTTAAATATTCTAAGATATTCTTTTTTTTTTAGAAAGAGGACAACCGACATCTTAATCAGTTCATAGCACATGCAGCCTTAGATTTAGTTGATGAACACATGTGGAAAGGCACAAATACATATTTAAAGTCTGTAGATAAGTTTAACCAATGGTTTGTCTCAGCTTTTGTAACTGCTAGTCAGGTATGTTATTGTAGTTTTAAGGTAACTTCTAATGAACTATTTTTAAAAAAAATTGAAATGATTGAACTTTTTTTTAAATATCCTATAAAAGGTGACATAAATTGGGTTGTTACAAGAATATTTCAGATATCATTACCTAAACAATATTTTCCTTAGAACAGGACTTTTCATAACAAATTTAAATAAAAAAAAATTCAACAGATGAGATTCATCATGGTGCATGAAGCAAGAAATGAAGATGGAATCAAAAACTTTTTCACCGATGTCTACGAAGCATACATTAAACTGATGCTCAATCCATTCTACAAAGAAGACACCGTCATTACCTTCCCGGCATTCGAGAAGAAGGTCCAACTGCTGGGCAAGAAGTACTTAACATAGCCCAAGCTTGATGTTTTCAAAGGCCTACTTTTGAAGGACTAATAATGGGTGTGAAGTGCACTTTGAAAATGGAATGGACATTGTTATATGCAGATGAAGTATAAGACATTAATGATAGGGAAATATTTATTGTATACATGATAGAATTAGGATAGTGTATTGTAACTTGTACTCTAGGTTAACTGTATAGTGTACATTATTTTTAAGATTTAATACAACATTGCTATTAATAGTTTCAAAACGTTATATGAATAAATCCTATATTATGCTCTTGAGTGTGGTTTGATTGATTCAGTGGAAAAGAATGTATGTAATCAAACATCAAGTAAACCCTATTTATATATATGTAGTACATATATTTATTAATGTAATGTACTTGCCTTGTGCAATTTAATAATCATTTTATTTAGAAACCAACCAGTTGTTGCTTGGTCTAATATTGTTATATTTAATATTTTTCATGCTTTTATACATGTGCAATTTATAAACACTTGCAACTGGTATCAATCAAATAATAGTAAAAGTGTGTAGTGGAACTTATTATTATAAAGATAAAACACTATTGTTATTACTTATTTATTAAATAATTAAAAGTGCCTCTTTTTGCATTTACCTATATAATTAATAAGTATAATTATTTAAACCATTTTGGTGACCTTATCAAAAACAATACTGATATTAAATTTAAGGTAAACCTTTTTTTATTACATGTTTAGAAAAGAAAACCTTAATTTGATATTATATAAGTATCTAATCTAGGCTTAACCTACATCCATAATTTGAAAATATGTACAACGTTTTGTCACAACTCAAAATATGTCTGGTAAATTTAAATCCATTTCGGGAATACTTTCGATAGAAAAATCATCTGAAACAAAGAATGGTACCAATTTAGTTTAATAAAAGCATGTTTGAAAAACTAAAATCCTAACATAATTTTAAGTTTTAAATCTAAACCATCTCTGAACCACCATCAACTAATATTGTTGTATAGATATGTGGAAAGTTCTGACTGTAATAAATACCTTTGTCATTGAATTATCTAATTCATGGGTGTATTTTAAATAGTAATGAGATTAGTATAATCTTGTGTTTGTTTTAACGCGATTACTTTCCATTTTAAATAAAATACTTTTTAAAGGATTTTAAATGCGGTTTATTATACATTATTTTACATTATTATTTAACCCGACGTTTCAAGCACTTTACAGCAAGCGTGACCACGGCATATTTTATTTAGTAATGAGATTCTTTGAAGTCTGCGGAAGGATATATGAGTTTTTATCCTGAAAATCCTACAGGAACAGTGAAACTACGAAGCTCAGCTGGTTCATAATATATATGGTGAATTTTTCATGTGGGTGTTTCAGTACCCTATGGTATGTTAAATGTGAGTCTAAGAATCCCAATCTTCAATGATATTTTGCTAATAGATAGTATTCCTTATAACAATAACTATACAAAGGGTAAGTGATAATGAAAAAAAAATGAAGTGATACATGAGTCTGCCCATAAGCAATAACTAAATATAAATGAACTTTATAATACCTGTATAGAATTCATCTTGGTATGAGCAGTTGAGCTCCATACTAAATCTCCGTGATGCTGGTGGAGGGGTGTGCGGTGGGGATGTATCTTTTGCAATCTCCTGAGGCATGTAGTCAAAATAGTCTATGTCTGAAAAAAAGTTAAATTTTGACAATATATTTTTATTTCTGTGAATGTGTTAATTACTGCTGAAAAGTTCTACCAGACTTAAAATATTTATTCATAAATACCCTCAACTTGTACTCACCAAATTTACGAGTAGGTTTAGTAAATTCCAACTCTTCGAAAGAGTATCCTGTCTGATTTTCAGCGTCGTCACTGTATATCAGAGTTCCAACGTTTATAGCTCCAGGAGTGCAGTTCTTTTTAACTGGTGTATTTATTAAAGCTTTTCCAACATTTGAAAGAAAAGACTTTTTCGTTTCCATGTTTTTCTCTGTTGGTTTCAACGGTTCGTTGGGTTTATACGGTCCCGCAGATATGGTTTTACCCATATTTTCTAAAATAATAATTATTACGCTTAGTATTTACATGATTTTGTAATCTAATAAATAGAAATTTTAAAATTTCTTACCAATGTTCGCCAACGGTTGTCGGGACACATTTTTAAAGGCTTGCCTTGTTACAGTATCTCCAAATATATCAAAAAGCGATTCCGCCATATTTTAAGTCAGTTTATAAAGTAATTTGTAACACAAGAAACTGTTAAACAAAGCGCTGTATTACAATTAATAGTCAAATTTCAAAAGTAAATTTTGAAATTCAATCGAATGTCAAAATAACCGTTGATTGTCGTTGCACTAGTTGCCAAAACAAAAAATAACTATTTGAATCGAAAAAAAAAAAATTATTAATATATAAGAATAAGAAGTTATGTTAAGTGATAAGTTAGTGAAAACCATTTTTACACTTTTTCTTCTACAAGTAAATCTAATCGTATGGCCCTATACCTAATTATTTATTTGTGGAGTGGTATTATACAGGGCTTGAAAACGTTACCAATTCACAATAAAAGTAACGTTAATTAACGGTATTTCCATAGAGATACTGTCATATCGGTACCATTTGGTAACGTTACTTATTAACATAACAGAATAATAACGAAAATAAATAACGTTAAATATTGTAAAAATAACGGTAAAAATTATCGGTAAATTTTCGTTACTTTACGCATTGCCGCTTTTCCACATCAAAAGAGGCGGGATCAAGCAACGGCGCGGCGTTGCCATATGTTTCGGCGTTTTCTAATGTTCTATACTTGCATCATTACATAATTCCACTCTCAAGGGAATTATGTAATGAAAGGAAAGGGCTCATAATTTTGATCTGTTTACAATTACTATGTAATTATTATACTGTTACTATTTAATTATTATTTATTTGTTTACATAAAGATGGGGCGTAAAAAAACAAATGTTTTTTAAAGGATTTTAAACACGGTTTGAGCACTTTATAGCGAGCGTGGTCAGGGGTGACCACTATAAAGTGCTCGAAACGCCGGGTTAATAATAATGTAAAATAAGACAAATGTTGTCTACAGATACTTTGAATAATAGAATATAATAGAAAATATTTTTTTCATGTAAGTTTTTTTCAAAGTATTAAAAAAGATTTAAGTTTATTCATCGGTAGCTTCATCAGGTTATATGGTAGTTTATTATATAATCGGATATTTTGACCTAACTGGGAATTTTTAATCTTATGTAGCCGAAAAGTTGGTATGATTATTTTGTTTTTAAATCGTATATTGTACGTATGCCTATCACGTCTAGTCGAGTACAAATTATAATTTTTATGCACATCTATACATATAATAAAGCAGTAACCGAACCATTTCTGTTCATTAAATATTTTTCAAAAAAGTAATTGGTATGCAATATGTATGTTCTATAGCTACAAAACCATCGTTAATTTTTTTTTTGTCTGTTTGTATGTGCGTCAATCACGTAATAACCACTTGGCAGATTTTGATAAAATTGCACATGCTGATAGACCAATATTAGGTGCAAGTTATAGGCTACATTTTATTTGAAAAAATATTTTCAGTGGTGGCTTACCATACATGTAAACGGAGGGTAAAAAGATAAAGACGCGATTACATCATTAAATGAGGTGTCTTTGTATAGGTCTTTAAAAATGAAATAGAGATTTCTAAATGCGTTTTTTGATAAAATAAATATTTTTTGTGATATACGCTTCTAAAGTCGTGAAAATGACATACCACGTGACAATGTGAGACTTTGGTTGAGTTGCGGTCCTTTTTATACGCTTAACGCATAGATTAAGACGTTAAAACACTCAATAGATTCGCAAAAGTCTTCAAAAAATAACTCACTCTTCGCCCGCGGCTTCGCTCGCGTGGAATACAATTTTCCGTATTTTGAAGAGGCGCGTGCACTGTGAATTTTTATCAAACCTATTTTCATAGAAAACTATAGACATGCCATGGCCTTGCGACCGTAATTTTTTTAAACTTTTGTTGTGCGCCTCTAAAAAATACAGAAATTAGTAGCCCACGCGTGCAAAGCCGCGGGTGGAAAGCTAGTATTACAATAAATGTTCAGTGTCACGACTGTTATTATACCGCCATTTTTGAAATTTTCTTTCAAAGATTCCCTAGATCCTAGGCTGTATGGTCGTTTGAATGTCTGCTGCCCTTCCCCAAAGCCAAAATCCCGTAGGACAAGATACTGTGAAAGTAACTACAGTACACAATTCCTGCCGTATTAGAATCTGTTAACTGTCTTATTTTTTTAACTGCTTATGCAACAGAACTGAGCTTTAATACTATGGATGAAATATGGACACATTGCATTTTTTCATCTGATGTTATACCTAAAAATGTGGTTGATTCTACTAAAGATAATTCGTTTCCGTTAAGGAAATTTTTCTATCCAGTCGTTTCACTTTTGGCCAAAAATTTATATGAATTTCGTCTTTTTTGCATTTAGTAATAAATTACTGGCTGTAAACCAATTCGAAACATGTCGAAATGCACTATTTACGTCGTCAAGATTATTGTTTATCAACCATAGAAAAACCAAGGAAGTGTCATCGGCAAATAGTACAATCTCACAAATTTAAGTGATATTAAAAGGTTAATCATTAATATACACCCTAAACAGGAATGGGCACAAGATAGATTCCTGTGGAACACCCATTTTCATTATTGATCCCTGAGTTTTTTTACCATCCAATGAAACTATTTTTATTGTAATGGAGCTTTCGTAGCAAACTAAAATAATCAAACGCTTTCGATAAATCACAAAAAATACCGATTGCATTATTTCCGTCTTCCCGAGCTTTATAGATGTTTGAGAAGTTGCACACCAGCATCGGTGGTGGTTAATATGGACAAGTAGGGTATGTCTTCGAAATGTCTTGATTTATATACATTCTAGCTCAGTGTGAACCGATAGAATTTTTAAAACAGTCCTTCGGGGCTAAATGCTAAACTATGATGAATATCAAAAAATGCTGAAAGGAGTCTCGAGGCCGATTTTGACAAAAATAAAAACTGCATCATTGGATTTTTGGAAAATTAATGTATCGAGCCAGGAATCGAACCCGTTGATTTTGCAAAAAAAAACATTCTGTATTATTTCACCGATCGATAGTATTACTAACTAGAATATTTCTTTGCAAAGTATGTCATAGGCCGAAGTTGAGAAAAAGCTTTACTTTTGCAATTTAACCTTAATTTCATTCCAACATTGTATGGAAAAATACGAAGCACAATAATGAAGACGGTGGCGCGACATGCGGTACCATTTTGCAAAATAAATTGTTTTAATTTTGAGTTTTTTTTTTATAACGATGAGAAAACAAGTTATTCATGATTATTGAATTTTTGAAAATTTTTTTACCATTCCAGGAATTAAAATCGTTAATTTTACAAAAAAATAATATTCTATATTACTAAACCAATTGAAAATATATCTGGAAACATAATACTGTATAATAAACCGTATTCCTTTAAAAGCATTTTTATTCAATATCATATTGTTATCAACAATACGTGGCGAGCCGTATTTATTTTTGAGTCTTAAGAACAAGCCAAACTAACGCAAATTGATGAAAAAACTTGTATCAGATTGAATGAAAAGGCGATACATATCCGTCTCATTCATTGGATTGAGTCGGTAACGTAATTATCTTATAACGATAAAATTATCGATACCATAGGTCTTAACGTTACGTATTATTAACGTTATAATGTGACTGCTGTAACGTTAAGTATGGTAACGTTACCTCAAAAGGTAACGATATGTGCCTCAAAGGTTTGTAACGATACCAAATTTTTAACGATAATTCAAGCCCTGGCTATTATATTACCTATATATTGTTTGATAATTGATATGTTCCTTGATTGATATTGTCAAATGTCAAGTGCGAAGTGTCATGTTCATGCCTAATATTTTGTAAACATTACTTGAAAAAGTGAAATACTGAACACATTTAACTACAGTAATAATTTTGGTTTAAAAAATGGCAAACGCTAACGATAAACCAGATGTGAATGGTGTTGGTTCCAATCCCTTACCGAGGTTGGCTTCTTTGAAGGCACCGCGCGACCTGCTGTTGGGTGGTGTAAAGCCAAACAAAAAAGTATTCACACCAAACCTAAACGTAGCTCGTAACAAAAATAAAGGGTAATACTAAATCCAATTCAATTTTGTCGTAATCGAATATGTATAATATTTTTTTGTTTAAATAGTTCACAAACAGTCGAGTAAAAAGGTTACATTTTTTATTTATAGGCCATCGACTGCGGCAACTCGTGATCAGAAGAAAGATGAGAGAAATAAGAGAGATCGTAAAAACGACAGAAATAAAAATTCCAGAAATGGTCCCAATATTATCAAATCTGCTGGAGTATTCTCTGAGGGTAAGAAAAAACTCAAATTCTCCATTTATATCTTATGGCTTATAAGAAGGAAGTCAAAGAGGTGGTTTTATATTACTTTTTTTTGTGTCAAAATCATCCTCAGCCTATAATTATTAAGAAAAGTGTATTATAAATTGGAAATGATAGTTGGTCAGCAAATGCCAATGATCCTACTTTATCTTCTCACTCTACACTATGATCCTACTTTATCTTCTCACTCTATCTTGAGTTACAATTATTCTTCCTTTCCTTTAATTATCATGTATTGGTATGTTAACACATAAGCATCACCTACTCCGTGATAAGCTTACCAAGATTATACTATTACTCCTAGTCTATAGGAAACCACGGAGGATGGATATACCTGTATTCACAAACAATAGTTATGTTAGTAAAGTAAGACATTTCTCAATGCTTGTCTAATGACAGATCTTTAATTATAAAACAATAAGACAATTTAAACAAGAAGTGACATATTGCCACTCAAGTATGGTCTCTAAATAGGTTAATGGAGACCTGCACATTGTGATAACTCATAGTATTGTTTTAAATTGACTGTAAATGATTGATGTAAATGATGATGTAATTGATTGATTGTAAATTGACTTATCCTTTTTATAGGAATGGGCAGTGCAGAGAGAAATACCAGTCGAGTTTCATATGGAAGAGAAGCAAATACGGAGCCTGCTATGCAAAAACCAACGATAAGAGTCAAAGATGCCGTCAGGGTATGTTTGAGTTCTTTTATATCCTGTAATACCCACTAAGAAAAAATATTTTTCTTCTTTCTGATTTGTTTATAAAGAAAGAAATATTTTAATATAATTATAATAATTCTAATATACATAATTATAATTTGTTGTAATAAGCTATGTTATACTTGCTTGTCATGAGAACATAAACATATATTATTTTATTAATGGCATCTCAATTGAATGTAATTCTACATTTTTTCTGTTAATTATATATTTATAATATTGGCATAGATTGACAAAGACTTTGAAGAGCAAAAGATTAAAGCGATACTCAGTGAAAATGGCAATGAGGTGGAAGAAGCTGAGGATTTCAAACAGGTCCTTGATGCTGATGCACCCGTCAAACTCCCCATGGATGATGGAGGTCTGGATATTTATTATCTCTTGGTTCCGTTAACAATTTTACATTCAATTGTTTCAAACAGTTTGTCTATGAATATTCTAATGATCTCTCGATAATAGTACCTAAATTCACATTTTACATAGTCACATTAGCAACAGATTAAATATTTTAACTTAAAAATGACTATTTATAAGTACTTTGTAAAAAATTACATGACTAAAAATATTTTATTCTATAGGTCTGTGTTTTTTACTATCAGATATAATATATAAATAATTTATTTAACAATATACTTAAATATTTTCTTATTGTATGGTGAGAAAAAAATTGTAAGTAATATATAGCTTTTAATTTCGCCTATTTTTTTCTACTGTAATTCATTATTGATTATTACATTTGTATAAAAGAGAAAAGACTTAGGTAAGCATTGTAATAAGAGACTGTCTGTCCTCAAATAAAATCGCCAACTCTTTTATAGGCTGGTCATATAGCCAGAAACCCTCCGTGACCATCAAACAGGAGGTTGTCGTGAAGCAGGAACCCAAAGATGACGATGAATTACGTAAGATTATAATAGCCAAGTAAAGGCACCTTAAAACACTAATTGAATAGTTTCAAAATAGTGTAAATGGTGCAAAATCAGCCAGAATTATGGCTTTCGGGAAGTTTCGATGCATTGTATGTGTTATCGAAATGTTCTTTATTGCTTTTTATGTAAAGGGATTCACAAGAAATGCTATTTTTTAATCATTCGATTTTATGCTATTGACATTGCTTGTGCTAGCGTTATATTTCGCTCAGTCGGACTTGTAAGCTCATAGTATCGAGGTAATTTTAAGTGCTAAAATTCATTTTTATGTATTTTTTTGTTGATCTGTAGGGCTAAAACCATTATTTTAGGTAAGTCTTCATCATCGTAAAATAAATTCCTATTATAATTTACAATTCATATCAAGAATAATTCTTCTAGTTCACGCGTGTGTGGAGAATCGTAAAAAGGGCCACTAAATATGAATTGATTTTTTGTTAACTAGCAGAATTTCCAAATTAATCAGGAATCCATTATGAAATTACGTAATATAGCATTTTTAGCCCTGCAGGACTTTTCTTATGTTCAATCATAGCCTAAACTTATATAATTTTTTTTAAATAGCCTTTGCTATATTTTAACTCTTTTTTTCTCATTTTTTTTTATTAGTGGCAGCACCAGAAGAAAAACCAATACCTGATGTTAAAGAAATTTTTGAAGACACCAATGTTGCTAATTTGTTGAAGAGTGATAAACCTACCCTCATACTCTTACAGGTACCTATTTCCTATATTACTAAATTAACAAATTTCTGCCAAACATACAACAGATTTTTATCCTAGAATTAATGTTGTTTTTATGGCTTGTTCATCTTTTGCATTAAGATTTTTTATGCACTAATTTTTTTTTTAAATAATTTATTTTTTTGTTTATATAGTTATCTGATACATTACCTGGAAGAGGAGGGAGTGGGGATGAAGATCGTAAAAAGCCAATCAACATACCATCCACTAGTGAAGAAAGTGAGCCCAAACCGGTAATAATATTAAGTTATTAGTTACACAATGAACGTTTCAAAAAGGTCCACATAAAACAAGTGCATAATCCAAAATTGTGTAAAAATCTCATTCGAAATCTCGCGTAACGTGCGTCTTCTAACTCATGTTTAGCTCCAGTTTTGAGCGTCACTTTTATATGACACTGTGCATTTGGGATTTGAATAAAAATCTTTTTTAGCAGATGCCTAACGCATCTACCTACATGCCAAATTTCAGCCCGATCCGTCCAGAAGTTTGGGCTGTGCGTTGATAGATCACTATGTCAGTCAGTCAGTCCTTAAAATTCCTCCTTCCTTGTATTAAAAATTATATATGACTTTTTTATTTTTTGAGTTAATTTGTTATTCTGTTCTTCCCTCAGGTTGACACCAGATGTCGTCTGTCCGATCTGGAGGAGGGTCGTATTGGTAAGCTGAGGATACATCGGTCAGGCAAAGTCACCATGGCTCTGGGAAACACTATTTTTGAGGTATTTTTGTTTATTAGAATAAGTTGGATTTGATTTGAGGCCATGAAAACTATAGTGGCCTATTTTTTTCACAATATTTAATAACACTTTCAAAAAAAAAACGAATTTTATTTTTATTTATTAGGTTATCAATTCGACTGTATTTTTTTATGCATGTTACCGCATATCTCCGGCGTTTACGGACCGATTTGAAAAATTATTTTTGCATTCGAAAGAGTAGGGTGTCAGTGTGGTCCATAAAAATTTGGTTCAAGTCTGATCTAGAAAATAACTTTTATATTTGTTCGAATCTATACAAAGTCGGTGCCTTTCCAATTTCAACAAAAAAAAAAGTTATTTTCTACTTCTTAGAGTGAGGAAGTCGGTTCTATTTTTTGGCAAAAAGTTATCTAGTTAAAATTGAACATCTTGACAGAACCATATTAAAGCTGGGCTTATGTTTGTTTTATAATTAATGAAATATTCTTGTTATCCAGGTCTGCTCAGGCACCAAAGCTTCGTTCTATCAAGAAGTGGTATCCGTGAATGTAAATGATGCAAGCCGGTCAGCTAATTTAGTGTCCCTGGGACCACTGCAGCACAAACTGAATATTACTCCCCATTGGCAGGCCATGTTCGATGAAATGTCTATTTAGAAATAGTTTTCATATATTTGAAATGTATCCATGTCTGAAACCTTAAGATTTTATGTTTGTGAATGATAATATTAAGTTATTTTAACATATGAATGAATGAAAAGTATTTCTTATCAAACACTAATGCTTTGTTTACATTGGTCGATTAATGTGTGCGGCACTGCCTGCATACGGGCTAACGACCAATGAATCCAGTCGTCGATTACTCGGTCGATACAAAGTTTAAGGATTTTTTAAAGGCATATACTTATCGTATCTTATTTACGTTGCGTTTGAAGCAATATGACAGATTCCCAAAAGTAGAACTAGTAAAGATTTTTCGAGTGAAATTACTTATGTTTGACCAGTGAAAATGGCTTCCCAATGCAGGCTGTATGGCATGTATTACAGAAATTGCCCGCATCCCGAATGCGACTTAATTGACCAATGAAAACACGCCGATTAAGGCCCGGTTCCTGTAAACGACGGAACGTCGTAGTATAACACAAACAAATCGTTTTCATAACTGGCGGTTCTAATGAACTAATCAGAACCAAGTTTTGGTAGTTATGTTAACACCACGTTTACTATAGAAGCGCTTTACGCCTAGTAGGATATTGTTCTGTCCATAAGTAAAACGACGACGTTTTATTTTTATAGGAATTGGGCATAAATATGTCGTCTATATGCGATAAGTGAGACTTATTATTAAAATAATGTTTACCGTTTTTGTACTCACTGTATTATACATATCTTCCGGAAGTCTTTCTTCAAGGAAAGTGGGTCGTTGTAACCATACCATTGTTACTAACGTAAGTTTAATCCGTGTTTAATACAGTGAGTACAAAAACCATGAATATTTTTTTCATATAATATGTTGTTTAACTTGTACTGTGGTTTCAAGAAAGAAAAATTGTTTTATTCCAAAACAATAACTTTAATACTACTACTACTAAGAAACACTGTATATATATACTTATTTATATATGTGTTATGTTAATGTAAATAAACTGATTTTATACTATCATAGTCTTTTATTGGAGTAACATTAAACAGTCATACTTTAGTCATTTCTCCAGTAATCTTTCTTAACAAAATACAAATACATTTTACTTTTTTGTCAAATCTTAATATCAATTTATCACTTTATACTCATGTTCAAAATATTGGTTCATAACAGAAATATGATGTTTTAAAAAAATGGCACAATTTTTCCGAACATATGATATAGTGTAAAAAACTAACATATATTATTTCCCTGCAATATGAATATCATTAATTTTCAATATTGGGATACATACAAAAGAATGAATGAATGTAGACGGGTAGAGGTTTTAACATAAGAGTTTCTTTCTTTCTTTTTATAAATTTACCATGTACCAGCATGATACTAACTTTAAAAATGAGAGTTAAGTCTTCTCAATTTTTCTGTTTATGATCCAATATTTAGAATAGCTAAAAAATAATATATTTAAGAAGCAGATGGTGAAAGCACTTGTGTTATACCGCTAGTATCCAAAGACATCCTTGTAGACCCAGTATATTGAACATCATCTTCATCTAAGGTTTCCCTCATCCTTCGTTTATAAATTTCACTATCCGGATTGTTCTCTTGATTGCGGCATCGGTCTAACTTCTTCTCAATAGACCTGACACGTTCCCGTGCAGGACTCTCAACCATTTTTACCATTGATCTAATTTTCCGGACTGCTTCTATCAAGATCGCTAATTTGTCAGGACCAGCATCTCTAAACAACATATCTGTCACATAGTTATCCAAGTTTTCTTGCTCTTTACTTGCCGCATGGAGTACAGCGGCTAATGCGATTTGGGACGGAGCATATAACAGGCAAGCATCAGTCAAAAACACCTTTTCTAAGAATTCATCAATACCTGATCGTAAACGTTCAGGATTAGCCAAAGAACATCTAGTTTTGATATCTATCAAGAACCCTTCAACAGGCCGAAACGGGTTGTGTATCGTCAAATGATAATTTAATTGTTGCATTAGAAGCAATTCATTGTTAAGAATAATGTCGGAGGCCTTTTCTCTGTCACCTTTAATGTTGGCAACAAACTGACCAATAGACACATTGAATTCTTCAACTTTGCACGCTAAATAAACACACGTCGCCAGAATTTCCTTTGGATGGTAATCCATAGTAGAGTTGTATAAGTAAAATCGTTTGAAATAGTGAAACGCAGTACCAATAACACCTTTTGGCATTGGAGGCTGGAATCTCTTGCAAAACTCTTTCAAGTGCAGCTCATATTGCTTCAATAATAATCTCTCTTCTTCAGGAGACAGAAAATAATTGTACCGTTGATGCTCGTCGATGTGTTGTCCGTGTTTTGAAATGAATACTACATTATGTTTTTCACGATGGGACGCTAGCTCATTTTCGTCACTGAAGGTCCAATATTGCCGCTGTGAGCTTGTTGAGAACATTATCGTCTTAAAGTTAGGATTTTAGTCAAAAATGTTAAATCTTAGTGTTTTTATTTCATCACATCGGTCACAGTTCGTCTGGCGAGTTTTTGAATTTGACTTTGACATATTTTGTCTGGCATCAGTTTATAGATATAACAAGAAAACCGAGTTGCTATTTCATCTGTGATCGAGACTGCCGTTCAAGTGAAATTTTATAGTCAATTAGAAATATAATATTGTATAGAAAAGAGATATTATGATTAAAAAAATATTATTGCAAAGTTCAATATATTTCAACGTTTATATAAAGTAAATATGCGTGATTCTTAAGATAGTATAATAATAATAACGATTAAATAAAAAGGTGATTAATATTTTAAGTGTTTCAATTTCTCATTCGAAAATCCTAAATATTTTTATCTAAATCTATTAATAGCAAATCCATTCGTTTATGAATTAGCATTAGCTTTGACAACTGACAGTTTCTATGTTGCGTGAACCGGAATTGCCTTGTAATTTGTAATTGAATCATCCGTCATCCGTGACCGTCATCGAAATCGGAAATTAGATAAATTAATAGATTTCGATAGTTTCTAGTGTAAATGCACAATAATAAAATGTCGCGGCCAGGAGATAGACCGAATCAAGCTCAGACCTACAAGCTTGTTGTGGTTGGCGGCGGTGGAGTAGGAAAAAGTGCTATAACAATCCAATTTATACAGGTATTTTTCCGTATTTGTAAAGTCTACGCCTACGATACGTATGTTAGTCTTTTCTGCGAATTCAGAACTAGTTATCTTCTAAGGAAAAACAGTTTTTCATAAATTGGGAATTCGTGTTAGGCGTTTTCGCAATTATAATATCATGTATATAAATAGTGCTTGTGATGTTATGTCAAGGTGATAGCATTGAAGACGCCGCCCACTATTTATTTCATGACATAAATTCTTCCATAATTTTTTTATTATCTCCCCACATGTAAAACTGTATAAATTATATCACCTGCAAGCTTGGAAAATCTAAATTTATATTATTGAGATCAAAAACTCAAAATGTTCCATGTCTTTTTGACTAGTTTCTTATGAAATATAAACATTTAAATAATAATTAAGAAAAATTCATACTGAAAATGATTTAAAACTAAACTACATGGATACATATATAAATTATTCTATATTTGTGACAAGTATCCAAAAACAACTGAATTAAATGAATAGCGGTTTGTTTATTGTAACACATTTTATGAATTTGCTTTAAAACATTTGATAACATTATATGATGTAAAGGAAATTTAATTTATTTATTTTATTTAGTTAATTTTAATGAAAGTGTTTAAAAGATGCTGCTTGCAAGCTGCTTGGTGACATCGATTTTCCTTTGTTTGATTTTATTAAGGGTACTATTATCACATATTTCGATTTAAAATGTTTTTTATGATTTCCTAGCTTGCATAGATGAGCAAAAACCTAATAATCAAGTTATATACTAAAATAGTCATATTATACTAGCTGACCCAATAAACTTCATACCACTAATTTTGAATGTTATGTATTTGACAGACTATTATTCGTATGGAAAAATATTTTTATATTTTCTAACCATTTAAAATTTTTCTGGTCTGCCACCAATATAAAAATATTAAATTAAGTAAAATTAGTTAAATCGGGTCAACCATTCCCAAATTCTAGCGAGATTAATGAACAGCAATTATTTTTAATTTATATAGATACATTAGTGGTTTTAAGCTTTTATTAATACCAATTAATTTCATTACATTAGCCAGATAATGAAATGTTGAAATAAATAATCAAAAATAGATAATTTAGAACAACAAATTCTTTTCAGAGTTACTTTGTAACCGACTATGATCCAACCATTGAAGACAGCTACACAAAACAATGTGTCATTGATGATATTCCGGCTAAGTTAGATAGTAAGTACTAAGAACATTACTCAATCTTTGTCTATGGAACAGGACAATTATATCTTTGTGTTCATGAAGGTTAATTTCCATTGAGTTAAGATTTATTAGAGGTCCTCAATAGGCAGCCTTATCACTATGATTGATCTTTGCTAGACTGATGGACATTCTTAAACATACTTTTTTGCAAATGCATACATACTGTAAATTAATGAATATCTAGACAGTAGAAAAATACAATGTCCACCACATCATAATTTTTTTATCTATGGGAATTGACCTCACACCTGCTGGTGCAATAGACATTGTTATTTTCACTGCACCAATCCAGTTGTCAAAGCATTATATAAGCAATGGCAAGGGATACCACCCCCTAATGGAAATTCGGTATGAAGCAGTATAATGTGATTTGTATTGATTGGTGAAGGCAAGCACTGTAGGCCTTTTCCTTCAACCCATTGCTTTTCTCTAATATTCTTCTCGTTTTTTTTCCTTCATTAATCTGTTCCTACACCCTCTCTCTCTCACTCTTTTAATGCTTGCAGTTCATCAGACAAAATGAGGAATGTTGTTGATTGACTGTTCAAAATTAACTTTACTTGTTGATGTTGATTTTTTTATGTAGCGACACACCCTGGCTTCGCACATATTATAGACATATAAACAATCCTCCTGAATTAGTCTATCTATTAAAAAAATCACATCAGAATGTGTAAAGTCTTAAAGGTCTAAGCATATATAGGGACAGATAGTGGAATGTAACTTGTTTTATACTATTTAGGGATGAAATCTTTTATTTACAATATCTTCTTCCAGTTCTCGATACAGCCGGTCAAGAGGAGTTTAGCGCTATGCGGGAACAGTACATGAGGTCTGGCGAGGGTTTCCTCCTTGTCTTCTCAGTGGCAGACCATGCCAGCTTCGATGAGCTCTTCAAGTTCCACAAGCAGATCCTTAGAGTGAAGGATCGGGATGAGTTTCCCATGTTGATGGTGGGGAATAAGGCTGATCTGGAGAGCCAGAGAGTGGTGAGTAGAAATTAATTGCCATTGTTAAAAAATATTATTTTCATTTAATGTATATTTTTCTTTACTTACTTTTCAAATGATAAAATAGGTTACATATTAAAGTATAGAAAGAAATTAATGTTTGAATGTAAAACACATTAGATAAAGGCTTATGATCTCAAAAATAACCATTTTCTCTCATAAAAAATATGGCTTATTGTATCATAAAAATACTCAAAATTTGCCAGAATTTCTTACAATATCTTTAATTTATTTTTTATACCTTCTTTGTACTTCTATTCCATACATTCATTTAAAAAATAAAAGGAGTAAAAGGATAAAAAGGAATTTTGCCCTACACACAAAAAATATATATTCTAATGTCATTTTCTATCTATAGACTTTCAATTTTGTACATAATATTCTAATCCTATACTAGTTGAACATGTTATATGCAATAACAATTCATCATATTTAGATCAAAAAACATGTTACAACAATGTTGTTTTTTAATTTCAGGTAACACTCGAAGAAGCGCAAGCCCTCTCCCGCCAACTAAAAATCCCATACATCGAGTGCAGCGCCAAAGCTAGGATGAACGTAGACCAGGCCTTCCACGAGCTGGTGAGGCTCGTCAGACGCTTCCAGGAGGCCGAGAGGATCCACATCAAATCTGAGCACAGGAATAAGAAGAAAAAGTGCACCATCTTGTAACGGACTACGGGAGCAGGTACTTTAGGAGTTTTTATAAAGCATTTTTTGTACGGGATTTTTGGAGATGCCAATATAGCAATGTGAATTAAATTAATTATTGAAATTGAGGGTAAGAGAAATTGATTTTCCATGTTTTAAAAATAAAATCTCACTACAGAAATAGAACTCATAGGTACATATCCACAGTGGATTATTATGTTTTTTAAGAAGACATATTTAAAGAATTTTTTAAATTAATTTTATTTTTGAGGGTAGTCTACCTCTTATCCTGTGGGTACTTGAATAGTATCTGCAGTGTGCATCAAAATCTAGGTACATGATGGAAAGCTTTTTAAATTTTCTTTGAAGTGCTAAAAGAAATGTAATGGATATTTATTTTAGTTTTGTTTAGGTTGTCTGTGACCATGCAATGCGCATTTTTTGTTATTTATTGTCCGATAGTTTTATAAGTTTCCGTAAGTTTCATGTATGTTATATATTTGTGAACATATGAAAGCCATTTTGATCAAGATCCATAAACAAAATAGTGAAAAATGGTATTGTTTTAATTATAAAATTCAGTTAAATATTGAATCATTAATATGTATGATCATTTCTTATTTTTTGGAGATATTTTTTACAAATGTGGGTAGACCGAATATTTGTATCCATTTTTCTTTATTTCGTCTGAGTGTTTATACAAAATGGCTTTCATATATCATTATTTAAACACATAAGCTTTACTTTAGAAGGGCATATTTTTATATTATATTTATTTAGTTATGAACATCACAATCTTCAGTATTGTCAAGCACAACGTGATGCTACTTCCGCACAAATAGAAATCTAAACTTTGTTTAAAGCGCACTTTTTATATGCCTTTTGGTATATGTATTACACATATTTAAAGCGTTGTCTTTGGTTTGCGTCAAATCTGAGAGCTAAATTGCGTGTAATCGATATGTTACGTCATAAAAAAAGCAACTGACAACTAAAAGAGTCTACTTTTTTCGTCACATTTCTTTGGTATGTCTCATACTTTTTAACGCGCGAGAATGTCCTTCCTTATGCATATAAAATCTTTTATATGCATATGCAGAACAAAACAATTGTAAGGCTTTTGATGCAATCTTAAATGTTATGTTTGTTTCAAATTGACGCCTGTATTGCAACAAATTGTGTACTAATTTAAATTAAGCGGCATCCAGTGATGGACTAAAGGTACCTTTCCGTACGTTAAAATTATTATAATATTACGGATAGTATAATATGATTTGTGATTAAATCTATTAGCATTAATCGCGACGTATACGACATATTTTGAAATTGGCAACACCATCGATCTCTAGTCTATTCCAATAGGAATGACATGCTTTATCGATAAACTTTTCAAAGATTTTTGAGACATTAAAAAATATATAAAATAATATATAACATATTTGTATTGCAAAAAAAGAAATTGTTTTGTATCGAAAATTATGCCGCTTATGGGAACGACTATACATTTTTACACCATTTACTACATTTGTCTAATCATGTAATTTTCTCTCGTTTCTTCATAATTTAGTACTGTGTAGCCAATGTATGTTTATTGTAATGTATTGATGTTGTTAATAATACTACGACTACTGATTTGCGTAATCATTGCTTATATGCGATACAACGTGGTAAAAAACTACTGCATCTAGTCGAGGAATTCATCACCAAATAATGTTGTTAATCAACTCAAAATTATAAAAATTATCACAGCTGTTTAATATAATATTCTTAGGTAAAATTATTAGATCTACTACAGTAAATGGCTACTTTGATGAAAATAGAGATTTTGCCGTTTTACTAAACCTGAGTTTATTTAAATTTGAAAATTTTTCGTAATTAATTTTTTCTTCAATTTCAATAACATTGAATTTGACTTTTAAAATACTTAGTTATTGCAATCATATTTATACTCTTTAGCGATTTATTAATACCAAAGTGCGTTTCGTTTAGGAATGAAGTACCTTTGACGCGAATGATGAACGCAACTAACTAGAATAAGTTTTTTATCTAAATGCATTAAGTATTGTATATTAAACGTTGTTTAGCATCAATGTTTTGTAGAAATATTATTTGGGAAATTATTCATTATTCCTGGATTCGACCTGTTCATATTTATGTTACATTTTTAAGTTGCAAGCCTCAACGCGGGACATATTTTTCAATTTTTAAACTGATCTAACTACGTTTGTTTTTTTCTGTTTCTATATTGATTTAAGAAGTCATTGAAAAATGCTTAGTACCTTTTATTCAAAACCTTAAAATCTGGCTCCATTTTTACATTTCTATAAGACATTGTTGCAATATTGTAGCTTAACATAAATAAACCGATACTAATTACAACATTAGTAAGTAAGGCGTTAGCGTAATGAATATATATTTTTATATTATTATTGGTTTGTACGGATTTTTTGCTAAATCACAAGTTTACGTGCACACATTTTGATAAACGTTTACAATATTTTTAAGCTTTACAATCAGCCAGTATTGGCGGCAATTTTTTTCCACCTTTTAATACAGATAATGTAAAATTATTTGCATGCCTTGTTTTTGTAATATTTTTTACAATGTAAATAATGTAAATTATAATGTTTACAGTCTTATACATTATACCTTTTGATAATATTCTGAAATGTAACATGAATTTAATTAAATGCGTTCATAATTAGGTTGTGTTGATTATATTGAATAACGTATCATTGTAAACGCATTCTAATTATTCAAATACAAGAATAGAAATCATGAAACATATTATCACGTATATCATATATTAGTCTTTACGTTAATATTTAGCAATAACAATGATTACTTTAATTTATATATACTTGGATATGTTATATACGGTAAAACAAATAAAATATCGAAGCATCCGATTATAATAAATCGGAATAGTCTATGGTATCATCATAATTGCGAAATCCGAAAATGCTGTGATATTTTTATATATCAACACGCATAACGATTATTACTGCTTTAGATTACAATGTATATTACATACATTTAAAATTTAACGCATAGAACGCAATATAAAATATCATAAACAAGTGACGGTTTTGAGATGCGGATAAATTCATCATTTTTTGACATTGTGAAATTAGTCTATACTCTATTTCAGTTGATTTATTAGTTTGACGTTGAAAAACAATAATTCTGTACGTTTTTATTGTGGTGTAATGAAAGAGCTTTAACCTAAGGCACTGGCCTGACTAAACTGTTGTTAAGGTAATATTGTAGCGTAAAATAAAGTAACATTTAAAAATGATACCCTGGTTTTCTTTCTACAGCATTCTACAAACAAATAAGTAAGTATAAGAAATGTTTCTATTTTCATTTCATTACGGATTGTCTATTAGACTACTAATTTTTACAAGGTCAACACAATTAGGCGGCAATGAAAAAATATGTGCTGGACGAAGTCGGTCAGGTTTATTTATTACCTAAAGCAAACCACAAAATCCTCAAAATGTCTATAACAGTGACATTTTTGTACGACATATATTATCTTTTGATAGATTATTACCTATCATTCTCCAAGAAATGCTTCACTCATTATGTATGTTAATTTCTCAACTGATAATTTTATGGAAAAAAAATTAAAACAGATAAACTATCACGATTAAATATTTATTTTACATAACACCACGTTTCATGCATGCTGGATTCATTTACGTGCAAGAGCAGCTAAATGAGCGATACAGCTGTCGAGGGTCTATTTCTTCAGCTTTTTCTGTACTACAAGGTTTATCTAAGCTTAATAAGGGAAGATAACTTTGAATACTTTAGTACTGGTAGTGTCATCAGAAATTTACTTGACACTACTGGAAACACCCGTGCCAACGGAAAACTGTTATTTTCATTGCAAACCAATCATGTTACGGGAAAAATAAAACAAAGATAAACTATCACGATTAAATATTTATTTTATACAACTGATGATGGAAGTAAGTGCTACGTTCATTTACGCGCAAGAGCGGCCAGGTCAGCGATACAGCGGTCGAGGGTCTGCTTCTCCTGGTCCGGTGTGATGGCCTTGGTGACGTTAGTAACAACCCAGTCCACGAGGTGCTTTTGAGCTATACTTTTTAGGTTCTATACTACAAGGTTTATCTACGCTTTAATAAGGGAAGATAACTTTGAATAGTACTGGTAGTGTCATCAGAAATTTATGTCAACAAGATCAGTAGTGTCAACTAGTTGTAGTTGTCCCAATGTATAATTTGTATTTTTCATTGAACAACCGATAATTTTATGGAAAAAATAAAACAAAGATAAACTATCACGATTAAATATTTATTTTACATAACACCACGTTTCATGCATGCTAGATTCATTTACGCGCAAGAGCGGCCAGGTCAGCGATACAGCGGTCGAGGGTCTGCTTCTCCTGGTCGGGTGTGATGGCCTTGGTGACGTTGGTGACGACCCAGTCCACGAGGTGCTTCTGTTCGAAGCGCCGTTCTAGGGCAGCCTTCTCCAATTGGAAGTCGAGACGGCGTTTTACCTGTTCAGAGAAGATAATTTTAAAAAAGGCAATTTTATTCAGAGTTGATTTGTATTGTGAGGTACAAATAACGCGTGTTTTAATATAACTTCTACAATTAATGAATATGAGTGTAAGTTTTTGAACTGTTGTGCAAAAAAATAGTCTGACATCTACACTAATATTATGGTTTTAATGAAATGTTTAGTTGTAATAAATAGGCTCAGAAACTACTGGACCGATTTAAAAAAATTTTCACCATTCGAAAGTTACAATATCCAAGAGTAACATAGGCTATATATAAAACATTATGCTAGGGAAGCGAAGCCGCGCGCATCAGCTAGTAACTTATAAAATAATTGTTCTTAGTTTATTCCATTTTTGAATCTTACTGACTTTTTAAAATTCATTTTTGCACATTTATTTGAAACTTACAATTTTGAGACACTATTTTATACCCACCTAACACTATTATATTAACATGATACTAATACCTCAAAATAAAGAAATAATCTAGCAAATTATTTAATTTTCAAATTCGCTTATTATAAAAATAATAATTTATTTTTACTTCACACAGAGAGATTTACATACAAAAACATGTTAATATAAACACTTGAAATAAACATCTCACCTCCTGGTAGGTGTTCATCAGACGCTCCCTGTAGGCGGCCTCCAGCTGCAGCAGTACATTCTCCTTCTTGGCCTGGACGAGCAGCTCCTGGCCCTGCGCCCTCCACTGCGAGTCCTTCTCGGTAGCGATGGCCTCTTCTAAGCTTTTCAGAGTGTCTACACGGCCTTGGTTCAGTTCGGTTTCTACTTTCTGTAAAGGTATTATAAGGTTTAAATTGACAGCTCAAAATGTGTTCTTGTTTATATTTTTTTCCGTAAGTTAGAAGGGTTTTAATTGAATATTATTTTAATCCTTTTTTTATTAATAAAATGTATGACTATATGATAGACTCCAATAAAAGATCATATTATTATTTCTTACAGCTGATATTATATTTATTTGTGTTTTACACCATAATCGGGGATAAACTTTCTGTCAAGTGGAAGATCTTGAAATTAGAAGATTACATTTCATTCACGAATTTTATAAAAAAAAACAAGCGAGATATTAAACCTTTCTTACTTTTCCTTTGTTTACAGACAAAAAAAATTAACTTTGAAATTATGATTTTTAATTAAATATTGTTAAAATTATATAGACTAAATTTTAGATGCTCAAAGTTGTTAAGAAAATAAAAATGAAGTTTAAAATGGTGCCTTAACCTTAATACCATAAAACTGTCAGTAGTTCAACTTATTATTTTTTATGTTATATTGCATCACAGAATCAATTGGTCACATTAATTTTGGAATTTAAGGTATCATATACTTTTAGTAAGGTATTACTTTTATTCATAATTTTTTTTTCTGTTGTTTAAATGATACAAAAAGTTTATAACAAATGTATACTTACATCAACTTCCTTGTCCAACCAAGCGGCAACTTTAGGTCCCATGCGTGTGGTGGCGTAGTAGACCATCAGCAAGATAGAGAGACCGGTGTAGTACTCATGCTCCATGACGTAGATTTCCTTACTGAACATGTATGTGATCAGACCCACTCCGAAGGTGTAGGGACCAGTTACACCGGTTTTGGCGTGGAAGAATTGGAACCTGGAAGAGGATATTTCTAATTACAAAAATGTTATACAACCTCCAGATGTAAGTGAAAGTAACATTATGTAAAATTAAGTTTATTACTATTGATTTTTACAATATGGTTGTATGTCAAAATTATCAGTGTGTAATCAAAGTGGCTTTAAAAAATAGTAAGTATCAAGTTTTTGCCAGTATCTTCTTAATAGACATTACTTTCCCAACCGGTGGTAAATAAAAAAATGTCTATACATAAGTACTTTGTAAAAAGTTTACATGAATAATAATATTTCTAATTCTATTCTAGTCTTATCTAATAGTTCATAATTGTTACATGGTGATGTCTTGATTCTTTTAGCCAATCCAGCAAGCCTACCTCATTAGGGAAACAAAACTATAGTATTTTGACCAAAAACAAAACAAAAAAATGACAAATAGAAATATATATATTAAATGACATAATATAAAAAAAGAGAAGATCATAATTAATAAAGTAATGTTACTTTATGGTAATTGGATTTACACTCAGTTGTTTCCCACATACACAATTCAAATTAGAATTTACCATTCTTCTGGAAGGAATCCCAGTCTGACTTTGCCGGGCTCTCCTCTGACGGGCCTGGGGAAGTTCTTCTCATCTCGGACTCCAGACACCTCAGAGCTGGAGGTACGGGCTACAATGGCTGTGGGGGCAGACTGCCGGGCCGCTACTGAAAATTATATTCTTTTGTTAATGCATTACCTAACACCCTGGTTTTTGAATAGAAAATTACTGAATATTATCAGCAAATTTTGCTTTGAATTTAAGGCGTACACGTCCATTTAACTAATTCTTTCTTAATCGATATCACAACAGACTTATAGATCTTAAAACACGGAGGATATTTAGCTTATCAGCTGAGATTTTACAGGTTACATTTATTTCACAAATGTTAATATTTGATATAATTTCAGTAATATCTTTATTAATTAATTCATCACTTACCGGTACGAAGATATAACTGTTTAATTTTTACATTATTTTTCGAAAAAGGAACCTTACATTTTGTACACGGTAGGCACTTGTCAAACAGACGATTACATAAACCACCCTAGTACCAAGGTTAATTTTATTTTTTGTGTATTTTAGGATTAAATTAATGTATATTTTAAGTAATAACCATACCTGAACGCAAAGCCACGCGAGATAGCATATTTAAGGCGTAATAAATTTATTAATTATATTTTTCCGACAGTCCCCACAAAATAGCACTTTGCGTTAGTGATGTTCACAAAATCACGGAGGATATCGATTATATAAAACTTTGACATATTAGTGTTGACCATTATCGTATTCGAATGTCGGTAAATAAAATTATAGAAATTAAGAATAGTTGTATATCACAAAGACATATCAAATTATTGTATGATATAATAATATTAAGAGTAAGTGTTTGTTTTTCGGTGTCTTCTAAAAATAGGACCATAATGCAGCTGGCAACACATACTAATGTATTGATCCGTTTTTTGTCTTTTAATAAAAATAAATTCCGTTGTTGTGCAATTAATGCAAATCAAGTGTTTTACAACGTCGTAATTCTGATTTATTTTCATACTAAAAGTGAAAATGGCTAATATTAATAATATATGGAAAATGATGGTTAGTCGTTGCAGTAATACTGCAATAAATAATATCTTGTAGATATGTTGTGCAATTTTATTAGACTTTTTGTTTTAATTCGTCTTATATGCATATTTTGCTCCTTTTCTAATTAACTGGACCATTTTGTGTCGACTTTTGACCCTCTGAAATAAATAAAAAATACTAATATAATATTGATTTTTTATTTTACAACGTAGCTTTAAATGTCAAATTAGACTAATGTCAGTGAAACACGGATAATCAACGTAATGTGTTTACGAAGTTTTCTAACAAGAAATAGTTGATATTTTTATAAAAATATGGGAATAATTACGTCCTGTTGTAAGCCATCGGCCTCAGATGTGCTAACTCCAGACACAGTAAGTGCGTTAAGTTCTTTAAGTATCCCTTTTTTGGATGGTAATGAAAACTATGCAATAATAAATATTTTACATACAATTTATTATTAAATATGTAGAACAAGCCAGTTTAGCTTGAAAATTGTTATTACGTATAGTTTAAGACATAATCATCTTGTTTAACTGGTTATGTTGTAATTTTATACTGAATAATTAAATTTTTAGATCTGATACCCACAAATTTATTTATTTTATTATATTATGAAACTAATATCGGGCTTTTTTATTATTTATGCCGCTTTGTTTTTTATTATGGCACTTTCCACTGATTTTATTTAACGCTTTTGCTATTGAGACTCACTATGAGTAATCTTGATACTTTATCTTTTTTACTTATCTTCATTTTATCAATCCAAGTGTTATATTTTTATATATTAGAGCAAAGTGGAGTATAAGTGTTCAAATTTACTTCACTAAAGTCTTCAAATTTATGCTTCCCTCACTCTTCTATGAACTGGCTAGGTTCACTTTTGAATTTAATAGTTTTGTTAAAGGAAAATTTAAAAATTTGTCACCCCCTCGTAGCATGAGCCTAGCGGTTGATTTGGATACCTACTTTTTGTTCCTAGTGAACAATAATGATATGGAAATGGTTCTGGCCAAGAAAAGGTTGGGGACCACTGATATAGAAAAAAATAAAGTGCAGCTTTTTCAGTTTATAATTTATATATTTCCAAATTCAAAATTATGTTGTGCAAGTTTCGTTTAAATTTGTCCACAATCTTGGCTAAAAATAATAAACACAATATTCCCGGTGCTATAAACATATCACAATCAAGTAATTCTTTTGTTAATACAAGACATTCTTTAAAGCAATATCAAATTCAATTTATTTTTACGATTTCTTTGATCAAACCTTATTTACCTTTTCTGCATGGTTTTATCTGTTTTCATTTTATTCAAGAATTAATTTAATTCAAGCATTTTTTATTAATTTTGCTACTAATAACTACCAGGAGACCAGACGTCGTCAGCAAGTGGAGGCGGCTGAACGTCGCCGGGCGCAGGAAGCAGCTCGGGGAGTGAAGGATCCAGAGAGGGTGAAGCGCATGCAACAGAGAGCTGAGGAGATGGAACAGCGGGAGCAGGAACTGGCTAAGCAGGGAGGAGCTACACTTAAGGTATATTTATGTTCTTTATAGACAATGGCAGAAAGTATGGATGAAATTGATGATGTCTTATTTTTTCTACATAAATAATAACTGACACATCTTAAGAACAATGCAAGATGAAAAATATATTCTCAAAAATTACTTGACCTGTATATATTTACATACTTTATATACTGAAAATAGTAAATATTACTAGGTTTGATGTTTTGGAGTAGGATTGTACAAGCTTTATTGCATAAAAATTGTTAACAATTTTTAAACAATTCTGATTAGATACCTATTGTTGCTATCTTTCCGTTTGAAATTAAAAATAAATTTTAAAAACATTTTATTTCAAACACATTTAACAATTCTGTCTTGTATATAAAATTTGTGATATCTCCATTATATATTTTATTTCAATTTATGTTATAAAATAATTGTTTTTTTTTCAGTGGTCGGCTGACTGAGATCAGGCCCCAGGCACCAGCAGCCAAACACCAAACGAAAAGTATAAATACAAGAACTGAGATTTTCTGCATCTGTGGCGACCACAGACTATCTATGTCTATGCTATGAGCTTACCGATTTTTGGATTCAATTCTTTACAATCCCATCACTAAACCTTGTCTACACCTTTCGATGTTTGTGTATATTATGCTTATTTATTTATTCAAATGTATATTGTAAGATTGATGGAATCCTAAGTTAAGTAATGTTATAAGGTGCGTTAGCGTTTTTAAATTATAATTAGTCAAAGTTTTCTTTAAAATGTGATTGTTATTAAATATTAAGAAGTTTTTAGTTGTTTTTTTTTTTATTTCGCAATGACTATGCTTTATGTAGTATTGATGTTTTATCTGTATACAATATAGATTTATAATCTATCATCATATTATGTAGAAATACTTTGTGTCTACGAATAAAATGGCACATATACATTTCATGTATAAATTTATTATATTTGTGTATTTTAGTACTTTAATGGCATTGTATAAATTTACAGTATTTAGAAAAAAAGGTTCTAACCAAAATGCACGAATACCGTACAACAATTTTACTGTGTAAAAAAATAAAGATTTACTTTAGTTCCGACCTAATGGAGCTAAGGCTGAACCCAAACAGCCGACACGTCTCAAATACTTATCCCTTAAATAAGCATTCTCTCATTTGTTACATATTTCGATTTTTTTTAGTATTTTTAAAAATATATACTCGTATAGTCGTTAAGGATATTTAGCGATGATTTTGGACTTAGAATATATACGGTTTTCTAAACAATTTTATAAGTGAACATACACGCGGAAATAATAAATAAAAATAAAGAGGCTATTGGTTTCTAGCCTTATTCCTTTTTTTAATATTTGAGGTATATTCTAACGACCATTAGCTTAAGCTAATTTAGCTTAACGTATTAACGTACGTATCAGTTACGTGAAATAATACGTTTATAATATCGGTTTTAAAAATAAAAGACGGATAATATACTTTTGCAATGTTTTCCCAGGTTTAGCCTTGCTTTCATGGTGTTATCTTAAATTTCCGATCGAGTTATTATCGACCAAGTTTCGATGATATGAGCGTCCTACACATAATATCCTTTTCATTGGTTTGTTTTTTTTCATCGACAGCCTATGGAGTTGTATGAGTGACTCTACTTAGTTAATTGCTAATAGATGGCTGTACTTTTGTTGATGAAACTTTCTTTGTTTAATATTTGACGTAGGTACCTACTTATTTTTTATGATGGTGTACTATATCGTGTCTAGATAAAATTATTATTGTGTAATAGATTCCTTGTTGTCAGTATTATGCATGATAATAAATCTCGGATGTTTAAGATAAGTATTAAAATACTTCTTTATTGATGACAAACGGTGATTAGATGGAAAACCTGAGATGGTAATAATAACTTTCCTTTGTGTTAAAAAAGCATTGGATATTTATTTATAATACTTCTACACAATGCCATCGAACGTACCAACCATTATTTATTTGAGCAAAGCTATGAGTATGGCAAGTAGAAAATTATTCAAAACATACGAATTATGGATATATTAATTACGCTCCGACAGTCGTAACTTTATTTCACAAATCACAAATATGGTGGAGCATTTGCCCCTCGTATTCCCAGTTTCTGAGGAACTTTATCACTAGTTTATGTATTCGATAGTGCTAAACGATCGGTAACAGTGACAATTTCGCATCATTGTGAAATTTCGACTGATATTTATCTGACAGTTGAATGAAACTATAAATATTGACAATTGAAAAAATACTCAGAAACTGGCCATTAAAGATTAAAAAAAAAAAAACTAGTTAATAAAACGTGCTTTCGATTAACATTAATAATCTGTCCCCTCCCTGGCCCATCGGCTGGCGACGTTCCTGTTTATAGCTTCTGTTGGTTATACTCTGATGAGCCATAATTCCGTCAGTCAGGACATATTTTATATGTATACTTTATAATATAGGTATAGTAGTGTATATTTGCACGTTAGGAGTAAGAAATTACTGGATGTTATCGTTTATAACTTGCCAATATATTAACGGCACTAAGATATAAGATTCAAATATAAGAAGGAAATCCTTCTTATTTCCAAATATCTGTAAATCTTCCCTATCCCTATCCTCTCTCCCCCTCCCACCTATCCCTATTTCTCTTTCTTTCCTTCCTAAATCCTTACCTTTGCAGATGACTTAAATTGACGCACTTTTATTTCTAGTTGAATGAGTATTCATTGGTGATCAGTGGACACTAACGCGCGGTTTCTATAAACGACAGAACGACACAGTTTAACAGATACGAATCGTTTTCATATCCAATCGGAACTAAGTTTTGGAGGTTATGTTAACGCCACGTTTATTTTAGATACGCTTTAGACCAATGCCTACTAGCTGCGCACTAGGGCTTCGCTCTAGTGGGAATATCGGGATGATATATAGCCTATAGCCTTCCTCGATAAATGGGCTATCTAACACTAAAAGAATTTTTCAAATCGGTCCAGTAGTTTCTGAGATTAGCGCGTTCAAACAAACAAACAAACAAAAAACAAACTCTTCAGCTTTATAATATTAGTATAGATGTATACGATACGAACTTATTGACGTATTCAATATTTGCATCATAAAAGCGATCCGTACGATTCGGACCAATGGATGCACTTGCGGGACATTCTATACAAAGAACATTACGATTTACGATCTGTGAAATCCGATGCGTTTGATACTGCCATGTGGACACTTAGTCTTACAATCATGTGACGCCTTTACTTTCTATGACATAAAGATCTCGAATTTTCTAAAAACTTTGACCAATATTCTATTCCTATAATACAACGCTATTAACAGAGTCATATTTTTAAATGAATGTTATAATTATATAATTGTATATTCTATTAATAAATGTTGTGCATTCTATATCTTATTTTATTCCTCATTACCCTACAAACCCCACCCCTTTAAAAAAGATAAAAATCAACTGTATTTTCTAGAATTTTCTACGTAATGTTGCGTAATATTATTTTTGCAAAACAAGAAGAAAATATATTGATGAAACTTTGTATGCAGATAAGCTCTAGCTAATGGCTTATCTGCATACAAATCTGCTTCAAAGTCGGGATTAGATGATTTCGGTTAGATAGGTTAGCCTAGAAAGTCGTGGCCTAAAGCTAGTTAGGCATACTTCGTCAAAAATCACTGCGAAAATTCAATACAATTCAAAGGATCTTACGGCCATTTTCAATAATGTATCAATGATTATGGATAGATTGTTATGTCAAACTATATGACAACAGATAGACAAAAGTCATAGCAAATGTATTCGTCTCGCGTTAGGATATTGAAATCAAATAGATAGACTTGCCTGACTTTAGTAAGCGAAACACGTGATAGATAGAATATTGAAAATGGCAGTTAGACTATATGAAAAAATATAGTAATATATTAATCTCATTTATGAAATTACATGATAGATTCATATACATTTTCCATCACACAACCATTAGATTATTGTTCATTCGTGTAAATTAACAATTAGCTTTCCCAAGAGTCCTAAACCGCGATTACATTGGTACACGGAGCGATTAAAATAATCAACTATTTATTTATGGTTGAAAAACGAAACCGTAGATTAATATATTCCTCTGCTGATAAATAAAAAAATAATCTATACATATAATAAAATCGTAGACTAGCCGTGTCTGTACATTTAATATTTTCAAGAAAAAATTAGTGTTTCGTGTTTGATTTATGATTCTAAACTCAAAACAAAGGTTTTTAGAATTTTTGTCTGTTTGTCTGTTTGTCTGTTTGTCTGTTTGTCGGGCGTTTGTACGCACTGAACTCCGAATCGGCTTAACTGATTTAAATGCGGTTTTCGATTATCTATTACGGGAAGTCCCCCGGAGGTTTTAGTGTTTGTTTCATTGAAATCGGTTAACAAATAAAAAGATATGAGGGTTCAAAGTGATCCATCAAAACACATCATCAATGCGCGTAGGAACATCAAATTCAATCTTTTAAAGTGTTATTTGCACAGCACTTTTTAATGATGAATATAACCTTCTCTTGATCTACAAATTAGATTACGATCATGGCGGCCAATCACAACAAAGACCATCCAACATGCAGATGATATTATTTGCGTCCATAAGCAAATATGCATTAAATGCATGCAAACATTAACTCTTTCATTCTAAGAGTATACGACAGATTTTTTTTTCAGGCAAGCGGGGCATGCGGTTCACCAGATGTGACTGACCGCAGCCCATGAACATCTTCAACATAGGAGTGTCGCAGATGCCTTGCCGGCTTGGAGGAAGGTTAGGGGTTAAGGAGAGGATTTATGATAGGAAGTTGGGGTAGGATTAGAACAGGATGGGAGAGGGATGCGGTGGAAATACAGGCCTCCGGGCACCAGCTCACCGTACGAAACACAGTGTAATACTGCTTCACGCCCGCGCCGGTCTTTTGCTGGGGGGTGGTAATTACACCGGGGCGAGCTTGGCCCAATAGTGCAATGCTTGACTCCCACACTTTTATTGTTGAAGATATTATGCAGCAGAATTACCCTCTGTCGCCTCTTACGACACCCACGTGTAGAAATGGGGTGGCGACACACATATTCTAACCCGCACACACGGGTAAGATTTCCAAAATGTCAATATTAAAAAAAAATAGAATTATTAGAAATATACAAATATGAACAATGACATGTTTGTATTTAATTTAGGATATCGAACTTAAACCTTTGACGAGATATATTTACAAACGTACGTTTCTTTAGAAATTTTCATACCGCCTCTACTTCGAAAATCCGAAAG
Source organism: Phoebis sennae (assembly GCA_001586405.1). Lineage (NCBI taxonomy): Eukaryota > Metazoa > Arthropoda > Insecta > Lepidoptera > Pieridae > Phoebis > Phoebis sennae. The sequence goes on along the minus strand of LQNK01002276.1, from coordinate 27,626 downwards.
AAATAAGAATTTTGTAGTCCGCGCGGGCGAAGCCGCGGGCAGAAAGCTAGCCAATAAATAAAAATAAGAATAAAGAGGTTGAAAATACAAACCTTCGATTGGTTATTGACAAGTTTTTCTCATAAATAGTCTGCTAGATGGGTCTTTTGAATTAGGATTGATTATTACATTGGTCGTAACTTTTTCATATAAGGGCACTTTTAAAGATAAGATTCTGAAACGTAATTTACGATAAGACTATACGTGTTTTAGCTCTCTGTTCTATTTTCTTTGTAATTTTACAAAAAAATATGCATTTTCTAGGGCCCAATCTGCAATGCTCCGGAGACACATACAATCAGAATACATTCATTAATGACCCGATATTTGAGCAATGGTCTATTGCACCGGAGGGTGTGAGTTCGATCCCCACGAGTAGAAAATTATGATTCGATGACCATTGTAATTTTCTGGCTGCCTGGGTGTTAATTTATCTTTAGTATGTATATATTTAAAGAGAAAAGCACGTTTAAGTTTGTCTATCAGTTATCTTGTTTTCATAGTACAAGCTTTGCTTAGTTTGGGACTAGATGGCGTAGTGTTTAAAGTCCCTTAATATTTATTAATATTCATTCATTCAAATGTCAAAAAAACTTATCATCTTAATGTATATATATTACGTGTCACAGTGTTTGTCGGCGATTGACTTCTAAACTACTTAACCATCATCATCATTAGCAGCCTTTAGCAGTCCACTGCTGGACGTAGGCCCCTCCTAAGGCACGCCACTGAGCCCGATCGTCAAACTACTTAACCGATTTCAACCAAATTCTACCCACCGTGTGCAGGTTGATCCAACTTGAAAGATAGGATAGTGGTCTACGCGTGTTCCGCGGGCGGAAAGCTAGTTTATTATATGATTCCGCTCTTTATTTACAAAACCACAGCCTTACTTCGGTTTTTCAGCTGTTATCGGGTGAGTCAATGATCAATTTTGTTTACATGTCAAGCAATATCTCTTCCTACTCCGGAGATAGTGTATCACCGACCAGCTGCATTGCAAAACGTGATTTTACTTAGTTTTGTGAACCTACTTTTAGTTTTATGTGATTGAAAGTTCTTTCGGAGATATTGGTTTATATGTAAGTACGAAAAAATAACTAGATCCCGTAAAATTTGTGAAATAATGGACTTATTGATTGGAATAAACATATCTTTCTTTTTCATAAACATCCAATAGATACAATTAAGAAATAATGTTAATAGGAACCACAGATTAGACCACCACCCTTAATTATGAATATTGGACTTTAATATTCATAATTAAAACGACTAAAATCTTACAGAACGAACGTTATAATTAAATAATTAAATTTAAAAAGTACAACGGCACAATCTTTGTGTTTATTTGTGTACTAGCTTTCCGCCCGCGGCTTCGCACGCGTGGGCTACTAATTTCTGTATTTTTAGAGCAGCACCACTAAAATTAAAAAAAATACGATCGCAGAACCAGTGATATATGCGCATGTCTATAGTTTTTTTAATAATTTTCTATGGAAATAGGTTTGACCAAAATCTCACAGAGCGCGCGCCTCTTTAAAAATACAGAAAATAGGAGCCACGCGAGCGAAGCCGCGGGCAGAGAGTTAGTTATTTTTTTAAGGTTTTTGAGGATTCATTGAGTGTTTTAATGTCTTAATCTATACGTTAAGAGTATAAAAAGGCATGTTCGCAACTCAACCAAAATCTCACATTGTCACGTGGTATTTTACGACTTTAGAAGCGTATATCTCAAAAAATATTTATTTTAGCAGAAAACACATTTAGAAACCTCGATATCATTTTTAAAGACCTTTCTAATGAAACCTCACTCAAAGTTGTATTCGCGAATTTGTTTTTTTACCCTCCGTTTACATGTATGGAGAGCCACCCCAAAAATATATTTTTTTAAATAAAATGTAGCCTATAAGTAGCACCTAATATTGGTCTATCAGCATGTGAAATTTTATAAAAATCTGCCCAGTGGTTATTACGTGATTGACGCACATACAAACAGATAAACAGACAAACAGACAAACAGACAAACAGACAAACAGACAAACAGACAAACAGAAAAAAAATTTTTTAACCATGGTTTTGGTATCTATAGAACATACATATTGCATACCAATTACTCTTTTTGAAAAATATTCAATGTACAGAAATGGTTGGGTTACTGCTTTATTATATGTATAGATAAGTTAGGTTCGGACCGCGCATCTTAAATAGGAGCCGCTGAAAGTCAGTCTTGGGGTTTTCACCTCATATGTACATCATTCAGAACTCCGCCAATATTACTGTTAATCCTTATTTTTGTATTTATTTGTATATCTTTTGTCAGTCCTCGTATTGTTTTTATTTGTTTAGTTTTTTGTTTGTGGTGTTTTGAAAATAAATAAATGTCATTTCTTTCTTTCTATAGCTATTCTATTATAGAAATAACGACGAAATAACACACGACAAAAGTTTCGATCAGTTCGGTTGCTTTTATTTCCTTCAAAAATTGCCTTTATTTTTCTTACTTAAAGAAAAGCAGCCATAGCTTATTTGATCCAAAAGTTTTGGTAGGTATAGGAATTTCAAGAAGTCATAAGTCAGGTTTATTTGTCAACATTTTTGTTGACTCAATAAAAATACAAGCAATAAGCAGCTCGTTCGTGAGTTAGCGGCTTCGTCAAAGCTTCCAAGCAAGAAGGATTTTCTATGATTTTCTCCATTCTTCGATTTTTTTATTTTTTTATGGTGTAGCCGGCAAAATAAGAAGGATTTGTTTGAACAAGTCTTTAAAAATTCTTCGATAGGTCGCTTTTTATCGGGGACAGGTCTCAATTCTCAAAAAGGATTATTATTGAAATGTATCGGTTTTGGTGGCACAATTCTTACGTGTATACTCGTATACATAATAGATATCAAAAGGGTTGCCAACTGTACGTTTTCATTTTTTAGTTTTCTACATGCTAAGCCCTCTATCGACACAGCTCCCGCATACCATCTTGTTTAGGGGTGGCTAAAAAGCAGCTTTGCCTGGCACTGATCTGCCAGACAGCGAATGCTGAGCAATTTCCTTTTGTCGAACAGTTTTCTACATGTAATGTTTATTTATTTATTTATAATAAAGTATTTGAGTAGTACCTTATTTCCAGTGTTAACATCAACAAGTTACGTTTCATTATCAATATTTAATCTATACTCAAATATTAATCTGACGAGTTTGTTTGAATGTGCTAATCTCAGGAACTACTAGTTCAATTTGAAAAAATCTTTTGTGTTAGATTGATCTGAGTTAGTTTTATGGGAATAAACATCATTATACTGCAGAGCTTATTCTGTTGATTTTCGAGGGGTTCTGTGGAATATCTTCCACGTCGATGATCAGACTTGATCCAATTTTTTTTGGTACACACATACTCTATTATTTAGAATGGAATATATAATTCAAATCAGTCTATAAATGCCGGAGATACACGGTAACGTACATTAAAATTACGGTCGAATTGAGAACCTCCTTTTTTTTTGAAAGTCGGTTAAAAAGGTGCGGTCACGTTAAATACTTATTGGAACTAATAAAACGTTCTACGACCTATACTGGATATAAAATGCAAATGATTATTGCTAGAACTGTAGGTCATAGGTAATTGATATAATATTATTACGAAGCATAATCAACTTACACGAGTAATTACTTTGTTGATGTTAAATGTTATTAAACTATGGAAAGTGTGAGTTGATATATTTTATCACTTTAATCTACAGTCTATTTAGCAATTTTATTTAATTTGTGACCTATTTATTAGTAATAGGTTCTTAATTTCTCTAGGATAATATTACTCCAATACAAAGAAATTTTAATCTATTATTTTTTAATGTTCTGTTTAAAATGAAAAACGATGACTGACACCAGCAGTGAAAGTGTAACAGTTTGTTTCAGACGCAAACATTTTTTTATGTCATAAAAACTATTGCTACAATTATAAAAATGGATATAATTATTTTGCTCGTTTTTTTACTATCATTACTAGTATAGTATTATATTATCTGTGCTATCATCATAAATATTTCTATTAGTCATGGATGATCAAAAAATATCTCTTAAAAAATAGGTATTTTTTTGTTTTGAAATTGAAATTTTCGGATTGTTTTTATTTTCTTATGGAATTAAAATCGATTAAATATTTATTGCTCAGTTATATATTTTTTGACAATCCTTAGGCTACATTTTTTATCTTTTTTAAATAATTATCATTTAAATTAGTTTAAATGAACAGTGGAATATTGATTTATCACAACGTACTGGAATCATTGTATTAATTATTTTACTTTCACCGTAATCTTCAATACCAGGTGGCCTTTGTTTTGTATACATGTCCCTTCTACACATCAGCAGACGCTTATGCGGATGTCATCTGCAAATGTTGTCTGCGGACGTGAAGACGGGGTAATATATTTATATACGTAGACAGCCGTAGTAGGTAATTAACGTCTGCCAATGTGTAGAGGGGGCCTTACTGAATGCAAATGTGGCACAAGGAAAAGTGTATTTCTCATTTCTTCTTGCGTACCCAAGGGGTAAAAACAATTTTAAAAACTCCACCGTCCGTTCGTCTGTCTGACTGTTTGTCTGTTTGTCCATTTGTCAGGCTGCATTAATGAACCGTAATACAATAGAAAATTTGGAGGATTATGTATTACCTGCTTTTAATACAAAATCTGGTTGAAATAAACACTTAAAGGACATACAACAAACATTTGCCGTTTTTATAGATAACTAGCTGCGTCCCAGGGCTTCGCTCCCGTGGGAATATCGGGATGATATATATATAGCCTTCCTCGATAAATAGGCTATCTAACACTAAAAAAAAATTTCGAATCGGACCAGTAGTTCCTGAGATTAGCGCGTTCAAACAAACAAACAAACTCTTCAGCTTTATAATATTAGTATAGATGGAACGGAATCATACATACGCGAGTCCGACTCGCCCTTGGCCGGTTTTTCATACATGTGCCTTTGTAGCTACAGTGTACAGTTAGTGTTAGCATTTGGTGAGCGATATTCAAGCTGGTAGCATTTCTATGCCGACTTTTTTACACAGACAGGTCAGTTATATGTGAAGTCCTTGTATAATTTTTACAAAAGTATCTTCTTTCTATAAAAGTGCCTCTAATGAAATAAACATCTGAAGTTTGAAGTTTGGAATCTATATTTTATGATGATAAAAGAAGTATATTCTTATGATAATCTGCCACATTCTTATTGTACTTGTGACGTGATAGTTCGGCGATCTTAGTATTTTTTTTGTAATTGAATGCTATATCAGTAGGTCTCACTAGGCCTGTGAAGAGGTGGTCCATTTTTCCAAGGCCAGTTAGCCCACACGTCGGTAACAGACGATGGTACTTGTTTTTGCGTTCGGCAAATAAGGGGTGCGTCTTGCTGATTTGAAGTTTTAAGACTTATTTTGAAAATATAATTTAATTAGCAACTAACGTTTACCATTATTGAATTAGTATGCAACATTAAACAGAGCAAGGGGTTGACGTCGATTAGGCAAGTGATAATGGAATTTTTGGAATAATGTGATGTAACGATGCTACGGCGTGACGTAGGCGTAGTCTCCGAGCTGCGTTTCGTTTTGTGACACCGTTTATTTGAGTATTTTCCATGTTGAATTAAAAATGCCTTTTAACGGATTTTAGGTTTAAAATACATTATTCAACATTGTGTTTTTGGGACTTTTTTTTACGAGGGGAAATGCCTTCGCATACCCGGCCGTTTGGGGAAACGACCGGGTAATAGCATTCTTCCTCGAAGTGTTTTTTGGGACCTAGCCTAGACATTTTTGATTTATAGTTCCTGTGAAATATTTGGTGTTGTTTCTATGTCCAAAATGTGTATGTGTAAGTGTAATGTGTAAGCGTGTGTGTGTTGTAGTGATTTTATTTTTCTATGTTCTCTAGTTTTTTAGTTGTCTCTTCTGTATGAGTTACGTTACGTTTAAAGTTCTATTTGTCGTTTGGAAGAAATCGCTAAAGAGAGATAAAACTGCACTTTGCATGTACGCGCCTCTATGGAATTTTTATACAAATCTGCAACAAAATATTATTTTACTTATAGAACTGTAAGTGACATTTATTTAGTATGACAATATTTATTTCATCAATTCACTAGTGTTGAAGATAAAATTAAATCTTGACAAGATTCTGTCACAGATAAAAAATTCGAAGAGGAGTTAGGAACTGAATATCTAGAATTAACTATCTTTAGATAATATAAGAGGTTCTAAAACATATTTTCTTGCTTTTGTCATTTAACATAACGCTATCTAGTCCCAAACTATGCAAAGTTGTACTATGGAGACTGGATAACTGAAAGACATACTTAGACATAGTTTTTTTTTTCCATTGATAATTTAATACCCAGAAAATACAAAATTACAATGTTCATCACATAATAATTTTTTACTCATGGGGATGGACCCACATAGCCGTAAGAGACCGTTGATGGCAACGGATTCTGAATATGGATCCACTGCGCCAAACGGGTCGTCAAAATAAAATAGATAGGTACAGGAGTCAATCTCAACAAAGCGCGCTTGAGCAACGCACACAGACACCGTTCACAGACACAATATCTCCAATCACGCCGGTACAGTCTCAGCGCATTTTTTCCCTTCAAGTTTGAGATACGAGTTTCTATCTATGTTTAAATCTGTAGAGAGTCAATTCTATTACTGAAATATATTTTAAAATATCAATAAGTGGGTGATTAGGTATCAAGACCGATGCTAAAAATGCAATTACTAAAATTGTTGTCTGTCTGTATTTCAATAACATTTTTGTTATATATTAAACTTTTTTCAGATATTTTACGTTGAACAAGAGGTGATTAAAAATATTACTGCAGTGTTTTACAACATGGCAGAATGCATGTAAAATCATTTAATAAAGCAATTAAAAATTATAGATATTACACAAGAAGATAACATGGGTCTAATAAACAAAGGTGAGTAATTTTTTTTCAGAATGTAAAGCAATTACTCTTGTTTCTAATTATAACTTATAAAAAACATATTTAAATATCAGATTGTTATCATTTCAAAAAATATTGTTCCTAGTACATATATAATAGAATCGGAAAATCATAATTAGTAGTTTACATTTAAAAAATTTGGTAATTTTAAGTATAGTTGCATCTAACGTATATATTACAGTATGAGTTGTCTATTCTTCTGCCCCACCTCAAAACGTTCAACGCCAAAACAGTCATATACCACAAAGTATTTATTTTTAATTAATTCAATTTAAAATACAAAAATAGAATTATAATAAATAAATAAAAACTTTATTGTAAAAAAATTATAAATATGTCTTGTGACAATAGGCAGCAGGCTCAGCTTGTGCTGGCAAGAAAATCTCTAATGTTTTATTTGTAGCAATAACGAAAATGCAGTCATGGCACAAGCAGGAAATAGTCCCGCGGAGGATTCGAGACCCGACGATGGGCAATATAATGACTTTCACCATGGCAGAGCACTGCGCTTACAAGATTGTCTCCCATGACGTTAGGATTGGCGCCCTACCAGGATATACACTGTGTAAGATACAATATACTTGTTACTTTATTATATTAGTTGCGGCCAGTGGCCAATATAATGACGTTCACCATGGCGGACCATTGCGCCTACAAGATTGTCTTCCAGAACGTTAGGATTGGCGCCGTACTAGGATATACACTGTGTAAGATAGATATATTTGTTACTTTATTATATTAATTACGGAGTTGCTAGTGGCCAATATAATGACGTTCACCATGGCGGTACAATGTGCGTATAAGATTGTCTTCAAGGACGTTAGGATTGGCGCTCTACCAGGACACTGTGTTAGATACAATATATCTGCGATATCTCACAACGGCGCATTATTAGAGGAAGTCGACAGGTTTTGCTATTTAGGGTCCACCGTATCAAATAATCTCTCGCTTAACGCAGAGATAGATATTCGTATCGGCAAAGCGGCGACTATGTTCGGAAAACTCATGGAAAGAGTATGGAACAACAAATACCTAACAATAAAAACTAAGATGGTTGTCTTTCAGGCTTCCATTTTAAGCATACTTTTGTACGGAGCGGAGACTTGGACGTCATACGCGAAACAAGAGATTCGTATAAATTCCTTCTACATGCGCTGCTTGCGTAAAATCTTAGGCATTACTTGGCAGGATAAAGTCACAAACGAGAGGGTTCTAGAAATATCACAGCTACCTAGTCTGACCACGCTCCTTAAACAGAGACGACTCCGTTGGCTAGGGCATGTGTACAGGATGGAGCCTTCTCGACTGCCCCGACGTGTCCTACTAAGTGCAGTAGCGAACGCGAAAAGAGATGTTGGGAGACCGCTCCTTCGCTTCAAGGACTGCGTCAAACGAGATATGATATCTTTTAAAATTAACTATCAAAGCTGGGAGAAAATTGCTGAAAATCGCATTGAATGGCGCAAATCTCTGATGGAGGCAAGGTTTGTGATAGGGCTTGGTTTGAGGCACTCACTGACAGGAGAAGAAAACGACATCAAAGCCATAGCACACCAACTTCCGCTTGCTTCTCCTGTGCTTGTGGTAAGATGTGTCGTTCCCGTATCGGCTTGTTAAGCCATCAAAGACACTGCTCGGATCAGACATAACACCATAATCGTCTGCAACAGACGTAAGGGCCAATGATGACACATGTACCTGCATGCCAAATTTTAACCCGATCCGTCCACCGGTTTGGGCTGTGCATTGATAGTTCACTATGTCAGTCAGTCAGTCACCTTTGAGTTTTAGAAGTTTTATTAAACTTACAAAGCCTCGTCAACCCTTTTCATTATTTACGTGTTGAGGAACATGTTTTGAATGTCCCGTAAACGAATGAAACGCTAGCTATGTTACTTATATAATGGATTTTTATTAAAATATAACTAAATATTAACATTAAGCATTCTTTTACAGACTTACTAATACCACTGATAGCAATGGTAGAAGCGTTACTAGCACCATTGGTGTCGTGGCTGGGCTACAGAACAAGGAGGAAGATGCTGCTGGGATGGTCCCTTGCGTTGATAGTTATCTCTTGTGGCTGGTTGGTGTTACCATCGCCAGATATTCTGGAGGAAACTGGTGAGAGATGAGAATATCATAAAGAGGAAAGATTTGATTGTTTTTTGTATTGAATAGGCTCCGAAACTATTGGAGCGACTAGATTTTTTTTACTTGCCTTTTCTTTGAATTAGGTACAATAACGTCTTAAAATACATTACATGTTACAACAGAAAATCTTAGGATTATTTTCGTTTATTCAATATAAAAAGTAGTCCAAGTAATGTTTAAATTTGTGCTACGCTATAGAATTGGAGGTTCTGCAATCATAATAGTCGTCGTAACAAATAACTAAATAACACTTGTTCCAGAGTTTTGCAACAGCACAATAACTAATACAGACATTGCATACACGGGTTTGTCTACGAGAACTTCCGTCAGGGTTATGATTGCTATAACGACAGCGATATGCTTCTGTCTCGCCAGGGTGGCCACCTGGAGTCATTATGTGGCGTACACTGAAGATACCACTCCTGAACGAAGTAGTGTTCATATTGGTAAGTGTAAACTAATAACTGTAGATTAAATAAAAAAGATATTAATAGCTATAGCTTAATAGATGAGAAAAAACGCCTCGTATTGATAACGTCCTTATTCTGTTGGAAGTCATACGACTGTTATCAAAAAATGTAGTTGAACTAAGGTAACAATACAAAGTTTATTTTAATAATTATTTTTGTTCATAGATATTTATTGTATGTTGATTTTTGTGCGAATAAAACGACTGGAATAGACAAATATTATCGGACATTTAATATATCTAGTTTTAGATTAAACTTAAACTTTAAATAATAATTCAGGCTTAATATGCTTGAATAGGCTATCACTTCAATAAATAAATTTGCTGGAAATCGATAAAAACATCTTGATAGACATCAGATTATGCTTTTGAAAAAATTGATGTTCTCGGAAGTCTTTGTTTCGATAAGGATATCACGTGACTTGACTTGAAGTCAAATTCCATACACACTTAATAAATGATATACATACACAAGAGACGAGTGTATCTGTCCATTAAAGGCCGGCAAAGCACCTGTGATATACCCGGTGTTTCAGGTGTTCATGAGCGGCGGTAATCACTTAAAAGTAAAAAAGTTTATTCGGACATAAAATAATTGATTACAAGTTATAACTTGTAATACAATATATTGTTCCACTGACTTCCGAAATAATACAAACACTGTGTTTCGGCTGCCAGAGGCTCCTCCCAGGAATGTGGAAACATGTTTTATTTATGTCTATGGCATTAATATAAAAGAAAAGTAAAATTAACTTAATAACCTAATGATAGTTATAGTACTTAACATCATGTGACCCACTTGCTCCTTTGCCTGCTCTGCCATAAAAAAAGACACCGTTTCACCGACAAACGTCACGATATATCGGGTGACGTTGGTACAGTCTCATCATCAGATGCATCTACGGACGTCATCTGCGGATGCATCCGCTGATGTGAAGACGGGGTTATCTGCCTATCCGTAGTAGGTATTTTACGTCTGTCAATGCATCTGCCATAAATCTGGTTGTTGTCGGTTTTTTAGCACAGATCAATGGATTTCATTACACAGAAAGGCGCGTCAGTCCACACATAGTCATATGCATCAATGTTATTTAAATAGCCAATTTATTCGTGATTACAATTTTACATTTTCAATATCGTTTTTATTGTTTAAGCCACTGATATAGAATCAACTATAAGTATCAATGGTTTTAACATTTTACATTACACTGAGGAAACATTTAAATTTATTGTTTTATATATAGCTAGTAACCAACAAAGATGGAGGATCTTTTCCCCTTTCTTAACTACTCTATTGAGACGTACACTCAAAAGTACTTCGTATTTATATAATTTGCTAGGGCGGCTACGGACTACGGTCTCAATCTCCATTATTAATTCCATTCCATTTTTCAATAACGAGAAACGACTGATGCTTTATTTTTATTTATTTATTTATTTATTTTTTATTTAATCGTAACTTTACATAACATTTTTTTTTATAACATAACATTTTATTGCATCTAAATTATACAATTTTACAATTCTTATCATTATTAAACAATGTATTTTACCGAAGCGAAATCAATGTTAAAGAGTTACATAGAATAATACCTAAAAGCTAATGCTTCTCTAGCTAGGTTGTCTGGCAACCTGTATTAAGAGAAACATTTTGCCTCCCAAAATGATATACAATATATAAAAGCCTCTTGGCGAGCTATTGTTGCGACGTGTTAACAATACATCGGTAAGCATAATACATTATACATCGGTAAGCATAATACATCAAACTTTAACAGATATGTGGACACTGCGAGCGAATCCATCGGCCGACACGTGTGGCGATATCGGCCAATGCATTTCTTGATATGTAGAGGCGACATAACACGTGCGGAGGTATAAATAGTGAAGTGCATGCACGAGTTTTACTTCTGTACTTATCTATTTTGTGATATTCTTGAGTGCAGGAATTTTTATACATCCATACTTATATCATAAAAAGAGACATTTGAATCAATAACAATTTTCTTTGTTTTCAACAAATTTTTGAACAAATCTCGTTTCTCTCTGATATTCAAATTCAAATCCTTTATTATTTATGTTACTTTACACTAAAGGTTGTCTGGAAGGAATCGCTTCCTTAGTGATAAGACCACCTATTGTTAAAATGTAAGTCTCTAGTTTTAAGCTCTTTATTTTATTGTCAGTGCAATACAGGATATATAAATAAAGTAAAGGAATCTTTATTTGACATCATACTATACAATATACTAAATACTCTATTTCTTTTCTTCTATTCAAGAAAATTTAAGTCGAGTAACATGATTTCAAAACAAGCTTTTAGGACGTCATTTAACATCAACATATAAGATTACTTTTTTTTATCCATCGATTCTATCTCTACTAAGAAGAAGCCCGCAAAATTTGATGTTACTTATAAATTGTTACTGAAATAATCGTAAAAATACGAAATAGTGGAAAATTATGTGTTTATTTATATCAGTAAAACTTCCTTTCCTATTGAACAATCTCTTAAAACTGAAGATAGCAACATCTTTGATTAAATGATACGACGTGGATTCAAGTAGTATGATAACATGCATGAATCATATCGAAATTTAAACGGATATTTTAGAAGTAAATTGTATTTTTTTAATGTTTGAAAGTTTATGTCCAATAAAAACGTGTAAGCAAGAGGCCTTGATGATACGAGTACGGAATCCTAAAACATTACATTTTTTAAATTTATGTACATCCTACACAGCTGGACTGATAGTAATATACAATTATTTTCTCCAGGCTCCGTGCTATTCCATTCAATTTAAGAATGAAATATAATATGCATATTTTTTTCGCAACTTTGGTCTATGTCATTACTTTGCAAAAAGTTTTTCTGATTAGAACTACTATCTATCGGTGAATAATGCAATATTTTTATTTTTTTTGAAATATCATGGGTTCGATTTTTGTCTCCGTAAATTACTTTTTTAAAATTCCAATGATGCAGTACTTATTTGCGTTAAAATCGAACTCGAGACTCCATACAGCATCTTTTAATGATCCTCACAGTTGGCCCTGAAATACCATTTCAAAAATTCATCTCATATATTTTTATTGGTTTAAAATTTTCAGGTATCATCATCGTTACTAGAGTATTGAGTCTATTATTTTACGACATTTTATCTCAAACGGTGGATCAGAACATTTTAATTACTGTATTGATTATAATAGTGTGTACGATTATTAATACGTTAAGGCTATATTTCGATATACCGAGATCGGTGGAGGAGACTGGGATGTTAAAGGGAGCTCCGCTGGATGATAGAGGTAATTCATTGTTTGTCCTACTATCCTAAATGTGAATATTTGTGTGTCAATCAAGCCGGAACTACTGAACAGATTTTGATGAAATTTATACAGATTGGATATGAGTTGAATTAATCAATTAAGTGATGATTTAGAGATCCCGAATTTGTCGCTTCTATTCGTCTTCCTGCCAAGCTTCTGCTTATATATAAACATTGGCAGAAGCTAAATTTTAAATTAATACTTTAAAATATTATATATTAAACATTTTTAGTATGTATATTTAATTTCCTGTATTTCTTTCTCATTGCTCCGCTTGCTGTTACATAAAAAAAAAAAATAAATAAATAATTTCTCTTTTACCCGTATTGAAGTTTTAACAAAAACATTTTTTAGGTTTTTTCAAGAGTTTGAAAAGGGTGCTATTCAATATGGTAGCAGTGACGCAGATGATATCCCTTGGTCTACTGGCCGCTGCTCTCTGGGGCTTTGCGTATTACGAAGAAGATATTGTTAAGGTAAATAATCACATTTTGATTAGGCCTATACATTTTAAATAAAATACTTTTTAAAGGATTTTAAACGCGGTTTATTATACATTATTTTACATTATTATTTAACCCGACGTTTCGAGCACTTTACAGCGACTTACACCACTTTACTCGCTGTAAAGTGCTCGAAACGTCGGGTTAAATAATAATGTATAATAAACCGCGTTTAAAATCCTTTAAAAAGTATTTTATTTAAAATGGAAAGTACTCGCGTCAAAACAAACACAAGATTATACTAGGCCTATACAGTTTATTCTTGTTTAAAATATCTTGCAGTTTAAGTTCAAAATGTTGTAATTTAATAAAAATCTTTATTTACGACACCATTCACAGTATTTTGTTAAAAGTTTATTTAAATTATTATTTTTTTATCGGCTGTGTGGGAACGTTGAAATGTTTAACTTATCCTACAAATAGTACAAATTTATCCTACAATGCTGAAAAAAGCTCTTAATTATACAGGGTGTCCCGTAATGAGTGAAGCATCTCTTGGGGGATGATAGCTGAGCTAATAATCTATCAAAAAAACCCAGTATAGGTCAAACGAAAATATCACTGTTTTTGAGATATTGCGGGTTTTGTAGTTTTTTCAAAAATGATGACCACAAGGATCTCCGGATCGGTCCAAAACTGTCGGTCTACACCGAGTTAAAAACAGTGGGGTATGTCCCACCTCAATACAACTAATATTTTATTATTTCAGACACAGTTCAATATTTCAATAGCATCGGACTCTTTGCTGGCGAATCACACCAACTTCCTTCGGTATATCGTTGTTATATTTGCAGTTGTGGTAAGTTTTCTCTATCTATAGTATATTGCAGAGGTACCAGGTAGAGGTAATCATGTTACATGATTTTGTTTGTCTATCGCATTGTCTATCTGTATATGGTAAAAACACTAAATAGATTTTGCAAAATTATTGCATACTTATAATTTTGTAGTGGTTATGGCGCTCCGTACATGTGTCTTGAGTATTAACCATTCTATTACAGTTTTTTAGAGTTTCTATACATAATTATATAATTTCTATAAAGCACCTGTGATATCCCCGGTGTTTCAGGTGTTCATGGGCGGCGGTGATCACTTAACATCAGGTGACCCACTCGTTCCTTTGCCTGCTCTGCCAAAAAAAAAAACAAAAATCTATTTATTAATTCCAGTACATGGGCGTCAAACAATCAGTTCCAATAAGGCCACAGTACGATATATTGAAAGGCATAGGTGTGGCCTCCAAGATGTCGATATTTGCCTTAATACTGTACATCTTGGTAGTGGCTGTACCGACGTGTAAGAAGGGGGATGTAGCGGGTTTGGAGACCAGTCAGTATGGGAATCCGGAGTGCAGTTTGTCTTGTGGGTAAGTAAGAAGACAACTTTAATTACTAATACAAAAATACAGGTTGGAAATTGAAATCTTTTAATGTAAACTAATATTTTAAAGAGGAAAACTTTGTTTGTTTGATGTAGGCTCAAAAACTACTGCACCGATTTTAAAAATTATTTCACCTTTCTAAAGCTACATTATCCATGAGTAAGATAGGCTATATTTTATAGTCTATATATTTAAGGTGTTACATAGCTAGCGCTTCATTTGTCTACAGGACATTTAGAACATGTACCTCAAGACGGAAAAATAATGAAAAGGGTCGTCGAGGCTTTTACGTGTCGAGGTACATGTTCTGAATGTCCTGTATACAAATGAAACGTTAGCTATGTAATACCTTATATAACATGCTATGGGAGCGCAGCCGCGCGGATTACCTAGTAATAAACAGATAATGCAACGAAAAATGGCTTGTCTTTTCAGATGTATTCCACGGTGGAAAGAGTTTTCTCCAGTGTGTGTAATGGATACGATGACGACGTATCTCTCACCGTGCGAGGCTGGTTGTACAGACTCGCAAACATTCAATAATTTACCGTAAGTATATCACCAGCTTCTTAACTATATTATATTACAATATTTTTAAGGCTTCAATATTATTTTTCTTACTTCTTTGAAGTTGTTGATTATTTATATTCAATCGTAAATAGCTCCTGCAAAAAGACCAGTAGACCATATTCGTATTCATATTTATTCTTATATTAGGAATAGTTTAAAACACCTTATTTCTATAGAGGAACAAATTCAGAGTTGGAAATTCATAATATTCATAAAAATAACATTTTATCTAACTGACGATGTATGAAATCGTTGTATGTTAAAATAAATAACTATTGTAAGAAGTGTTAACACAGTGGAATTGGAAATATAAATAAAATCTTTCTTTAAATAAAAGTATATAATTCCATCAAGAAGTATCAGTACAAAGTATAAAGTATATCCACATATAAAAATTTATCTACTTAACTGTTCTTTTATTTAATCTCTTTTTTATGTTTTCAACATACAGGGTGTACACAAACTGCAGCTGTTCACCATCTGGAAGCGCGTCTCCAGGCGCCTGCAGCGACTACAACTGTCAGAGCGGCTATGACTACCATTTGGTAGTCTTTGCTATTATATTGACTGTTTCTGGTACGTCCATTCATTTATACTAATATTATAAAGAGGAAAGATTTGTTTTTTGTATTGAATAGACTTCAAAACTACAGGTTTGGATAAAATTTTGTACAGAGATTGTTTTAAACCCCAGGAATGACATAGGATAGTTTTTTTCCCGAAAATCTTACGGGATCGTGATATATATGCGGGTCACGGGTGAAACCGCGGAGCTCAGCTAGTCCTTAATAATACACAAAGTAATTTTTGATAAAAGATGAAATTGCCAAAATTTATCAAAATCTAGAATATTATTATATATATTAATTCTTTCTCAAATGAAAGATTTTGACTTGTTACTCCTGTGTTTTTGTCTATACTAGTTGATCCGCGCGGCTTCGCTCCCGTAGCATAATGTTATAATTTTCCCCGTTTTTTTTCACATTTTCCATTATTTCTTCGCTTCTAATAGTTGCAGCGTGATGTTATATAGCCTAAAGCCTTCCTCGATAAATGGTCTAATCATCACAAAAATAATTTTTCAATTCGAACCAGTAGTTTCTGAGATTAGCGCGTGCAAACAAACAAACAAACAAACTCTTCAGCTTTATAATATTAGTATACATTCATCAGGGATAATGTTGGATTCTAATAGTAAAATAACTTTTCGAATCAGTCCAGTGATAACGGTATCTATTCAATTTAAACAAAAATTCTAAACTTTCCTCTATCTAATATTAATATAATAGATTGATTATTCAAATACAACTTTTTATATTTTTAACTTTATTTGTTTATAATTCAATTCATACATACACCTAAAGACAATATAGATCACAATAATAATTTTGAATAATAAAATTCACAGAATATTGTTTTAGGTTGTGCAGACTATAAAAAGAATTTATCATTGGTTTTAATTATTGTTAATAGCTCATTTTATATGTTGTTTTTGATAATAACTGTGGAGGATGGTATTATTCCTCCAACGAAAAGGGAGGATCCTCGACCAGTCCGAACCACAGGACTGGCCGGCCATTAGGCCCCGAGGTCTGATGTTTGGAAGTGTTATATGTACTTAGCAGCGAAAACATTTCAACAATGCGATTTAGGAATTGTGACGTCACGTGACGCCACAATAACTACAAAAAAATATAATAGGTTCCCATTCCTCTCACAGTGGTAGCATTCCAAGCGCAGTGCATGGTGGTTCTGAAGACAGTAGACCCTCGTGACAGGTCTATCGCCATGGGTGTGATGTCGTCCATCATAGCTATTATCACCTGCGTCTGCGGCAGTAACATCTTCTACTGGATTTCTTGTAAGTTGCCATGAAGCCATGAAGCTGATTACTTTTCCTAATTTCAATAAGGCAGTATTAAGTGTGATAAGAAATAGTCGAAATAATAATCATGCCTCTGTTTCTATTCTATTCTGTTTCTATTCTATTCTATTGTATGCCTTTGTTTACTAAGGCATTATTATTATGTCACCTATTTCTTAACCGATACGAAAAAGGAAAATTTAGAGTCAAAAGTTTCTTTAGCATCTTATTCTTAACATAAAATTGAATGCTTGAAATTTAATGTTATTGTTTTAACGAAAGCCAGTCCTTTTTCCCCTAAAAAGGTCCTTTTCCCTTGACGAATACCTTAATTTTTAAAAGAATTATAAATTCGGACTTCATACGTTTACCAGCAAATGAATGAAAATGTTTTTTTTTAATGACTGTTTATTTTTTTCAGTGAACTACTGCAGCTGGTACACGGGTGACAGATGCCAGCTCCACAGCTATTGGTTCCCGTACCTTATCGGAATGACGTGCGTGATACTGTGTCTATTATCTATGGTAACCAATATGGCGACCAAGAGGTGTTTGCGCGGGAAACGAGAATTAGGAATCGAAGAAGAGTCTAATGCATAGTTTATTTTTTAGTTATTTTTAATACGAATCGTCATTTGGTCTTTTTGTTGTATGACGTTTTATAAATTAGATCCATGTTAAAAGAAATCTTCGAACTTTTTTAAAAGTTATGAGTGATTTAATTTTAAATAACCCAAAATATTATCGTATTACAAAATTTTGTAAAATGCCATAATATATATTTTTGGGTGTCGTCAGAAAATTGTAAAAACTTACGTAGGTACGTAAAATGTTTAACGAACCTAAATCGTAACAGTATTTTTAAGTGTAAATATAAAAAGGATTTTAGAGTTAAAATTAAACCAAAACTAAATCAAAATTTGTGGGTTTTATTTAAAATTATCAAAATATTTACATTCCTAAGGTCTTTGAGTCTCGAGTCTTAGAACCAGAGAATCTATTCGTTGTGTGTACAAAAAGTAAAATATAAAAAACAAAATATTTAATTTATGTACCTACATTATAATTAGATATTAATATACTTATACAGAGTGGAGACCACGGAATCTTTTTCAATTAAAACATATTTAAAAAATTTAATGAGTTATTTTAATAAAAAAAAGAAATTTGCGAAACACATAGATAACCTAAATATTACTAACAATATTAGAGACAATTTATTTATATATAATTGTTCAAATAAATTTGACGAGCGTTGCTCAAACGCAATATCAAACAAGTTTAATTCAAAGTTTTTTGATAAAATCGGCATGATTTCAAAATATGAAATTTAGCCAGGAGACATTTTAAAATTTCATATTTTGACATAGTTTAAAAAAAACAATTTGGACATAACCCATTCAAAAATTTATATAAATTTGTCGAAATTTGTATAAATTTTAATGCGATACATATAGTTACTATTTATTGTATTATTTAAAGAGATCCTTTTGTTCCCACCCTGTATATCCTTAATAAATAATTGATTACAGTTTAAAACAAAATCACAGTATTTCAATAACTAAAAGTAAATGAATTAATTACATATACATTATTTCTTTAATTTGAATTATTCCTATTTCTATAGCGCACGTAAGCTATACTTAAGAAATTAATACATAGGGAAACGACAGCTAGGAACGAACTCGTAAAGGCGACGTAGTATGGAAAATGTGGGCTGAACAGCTGACACCTTTCGTTGGTCTTCCAGCTGCATGTTTTCACTGGAATAATTGAAAACATACATTATTTAAAGTGCAATTAAGAAAATACCTTATATTCATTAAACTTAAAAGAATCTTTAAATTATCCAGCTAATATATAAATAACTAAATAAATATTCATCTAGTCCCAAACTAAGCAAAGCTAGTACTATGGAAATTAGATGAATGATAGACATACTTAAACATACTTTTTTTTGTAAATACATGCATACTATAGATAAATTCAGACAGAAAAAAATTACAATGTTCATCACTATTCGTGGGGATCCACGACGACACACACCCTTCGACGGCGCAATCGACCATTGCTGTATCCAGGAGGAAAGGGGCTGAAGGGCCTGAGTCGGACGGAATCTCACCCGGGTAAGCGATGCGTGGAGCAAGGGGCCTCGTCTTCGTCGGCGAAGACGGCGTAATTCCACTATGGAGTGTGGAGTACTAGAACTGGCGGAGTCCAGACGGGCGTTGGCTTTAGTTATGTGGTCGTCAGAGTCGACCAGGACATGCCTAGGCCGTCTCTTAGTCGGTCTGTCGGTGGGATTAACAAGCTGATGGCTTTAGTTACTAGGGGATTGGGATGGTTCTTAGTCTTGTCTAAGAAGCGCTTAGACGCTAGCTTCATCCATTGGGCTATTGTCGGGAGTTGGTCATGACTGAAATGCACAGATGTATATATACGTACATGCAATAAAGTAGAATATGTTATGTCCGCACACAAACGCGACCACCGCTACAGTGGACCACATCACACCCATCGCGATGGACTTGTCGCGAGGGTCTACAGACTTCAGGATCACCATCCCTTGAGATTGGAACGCCAGAACTGTAACAGACATTATATATATATATCTTCCAGGCCGATGCGGTCATGGAGACTAATTAGATTTGGGAGCTAGCTATTGTTGCTCTCTCGTGTGCTCGGTAGTAGGTAGGTAGGTACCCTATCTTAGTCTTAAAGATACGAGCACATTTTTGACATGTAAGGACACCGTCAATGATATCTATACATATCTATACATATAATAAAATCGTAGACTAGCCGTGTCTGTACATGTAATATTTACAAGAAAAAAATTGTGTTTCGTGTCTCATTTGTGATTCTAAACTCAAAACAATGATTTTTAGAATTTTTGTCTGTTTGTCTGTTTGTCTGTTTATCTGTTTGTCTGTTTGTCTGTTTGTCTGTTTGTCTGTTTGTCGGGCGTTTGTACGCAGTCAACTCCGAAAGGGCTTAACCGATTTAAATGCGGTTTTCAATTATTTATTACGGCAAGTCCCCCGGAGGTTTTAGTGTTTGTTTCATCCAAATCGGTTAAAAAATAAAAAAGATATGAGGGTTCAAATTTATCCATCAAAACACATCATCAATGCGCGTAGGTACATTCAGTTGAACCTTTTTAGTTGTTATTTGCACAGTACTTTTTAATGATAAATAAAGCCTTCTTTTAATCTCCAAAGTAGATTATGATCATGACGGCCAATCATAACAAAGACTAACCAACATGCAGAAGTTATTATTTGCGTCCATAAGCAAGAATGCGTGCAAACATACAAGTCTCTTTCATTCTAGAAGTATACGACAGATATCGAAAATGTAAATATTTAGCAAAAAAAATATAAGAGAATTATTAGGATTATACAAGCATGAACAGTGACACTTTTGTTATATTTCATTTAGGATATATTTCGGACTTAAAAAATAACAGTTACTAAATCGTAAAGATTGGACAGTTCTTTTTAAATAAAATGGAAGTTAATAAATGGTAAAAATTGTCCTACCACTTCTACTTCGAAAATCCACAAAGTACAGAATTGTAATCAACGCGGGCGAAGCCGCGGGCAGAAAGCTAGTTATATATATGATGGTAACAGACATTATATAATTGATAGTAATATTCTATTTAAATTATTTTTGAAATAAGGATGTCGTTAAATGGATCAAATAACACAAAACCTATTTAAAATAACTTACCAGACACAACCAGTATCATACTGAAGATGGCCAGGTGGAAGTTATACCCGTGCTGACAGTTGTAGTAGCTGCAGGCGCCTGGGATCGCGCGCCCTGATACAGCACAGCTGCAGTTTGTGTACACCCTGTATATTGAAATTAACGAGAAATGTCGCTAAAATTATTTTTGACCATTTTAATATAAATTCAAAATAAATTAAATTTAAATAAAATTTCAATTTTTTATTATTTATTATTATGGGCCCGTGACAATACCGTACAGCACCAATTTAGTTTTAATTGTTATCCGTACCTTATACTTATAGTACGGTGTGTTTATGGGACAAATAAACCTTTTTCTTTCTTTCTTTCTTTTTTCTTTCTTTCTTTCTACACACAACACAATAAAATACAATGAAAAGTGCCATAATGTTTAGCATTTTCACTTTCGATTATTATGTAATAATGTAGTAAATATGTATTGATTTCTTGAATGTGTACTTACGATAAGTTATCAATGATGTCAGAGCCAGCGCAGCCCGCCTCGCACGGGGACAGGTACGTCGTCATGGTGTCCACCACACACACTGGAGAATACTCCCTCCATCGAGGCACGCAACTGAAATTTTTTAACCGACTTTCAAGGAGGAGGTTATCAATTCGAACGTATTTTTTTTTAATGTTATAGCAGGCAGGCGCGGTTCACCTGATGTTAAGTGACTGACCGTAGCCCATGAACATCTAGCAACATGAAACAGTAGTTGCCTTGCCGGCTTGAAGGAAGGGGAGGGGATTAATCATAGGAAATTGGGAGAAGAGTAGGATAGGGCGGGAGAGGAATGGGATGGGAATACAGGCTGGGCATCCAGTCACCGTACGAATCACAGTACATTACTGCTTCACGCCGATCTGCAGGTGCAATGCTCGGTTGCCACCCTTTTATTGCTGAAGATGTTATGCAGCAAAATTACCCTCTGTCGCTTCTTACGACACCCACGGGTAGAAATGGGGTGGCGACACACGTATTCTAACCCATCGCCACACGGGTATTAGACTATTAGCAGATTTAGGTGATTGGATATTTTTTGTCCAAATTTAACGGGAGCGAAGCTGCGGTAGCAATTTATCAATAAATCTTTATTGGAACAATTTATTTCCCAATTAATTAATTTACATTTAATTTTTGAAGGCTCTGACTCCCAAACTAGGAAAACCTGTTTGTCAGGAGTCAGCGCACTCTCCCATTTTATTGGCCATAACTATATAAACAGGCAAAAAAGAAACAAACACGTTATATAAAAATAATCAAAAATAAATGTATTCGCGTGTGTTTGCGCGCGCGCGTGTGTGTGTGTGTGTGTGTGTGCGTGCGTGTGTGTGTGTGTGTGTGCATGTGCGTGTGTGTGTG
>LQNK01000262.1:102678-119496 GCA_001586405.1 Phoebis sennae | reverse complement strand
ATTATACAGACGAGCGTGTAATTAAAATACTTATAATTAAAGTCATAATATCATTTTTATAACAACTTTGTTAATTTTGTAGTCTACGCGTGCGAAGCCGCGGGCAAAAGCTAGTCTTCAATAAATATCCATACTCAAATTCCAAAATCCAAATATTACGTGGCAATACAAAATATGTAAAATATAATAATTTCTTCGCTACAAGGGTACCAAGTTCTCATTTGAATCACAAAACACAACATTAGTTCTTGCCGAAATGTTTCAATTTAGCTTATTACGCACTACTGCCGAAATACCAGCTCTTTACATTATTTTACGAATAATATAGCTATTTTATTTGGTTTGCTTTGTATACGATATGCTTAAGGAATTATGAAAGTACTCGGGAATTTCTAATAAGCATTTTATAAAAGAATGATAACTAGAAAAACAGCAAATAAAACTGTTGCTTTTATTCACTTCGATATACTTTTCGTGGTTAGAAATTTGTAATAATCTTCTACTACCTGAAGGATTTGAAAAGTAATTTTCGGCTTTTATTAATAAGTTCATGAGTGATTTATGGTACAGTCCTAGATTATAATACTTTATTTTATGTCAAGCGCAGTGGTTAGCGCGAAGGACCCTACAACCGAGAGTTCCTGGGTTCGATGAAATGCTTGGTCTAGCAGCAGAGCACATTACCTACAGAGCACAGCACCTACTTGTCTCTCAATAAAAAATAATCAGTGAAACGGATTTAACAACTACCTCATGCCCCAAAAGAAGACTTTAAGTTTCTCTCTTTTCTTTCTCGTGGATTTTATAATTGAAACCAAAGAAAATTCAGCGACCTTTACAAATTAGCATTTTTATTTTTATCTCGTAAATCGAATATTGTTTTTGACGTCGAATAAAGTTTCTCGACGGTTTAAATTAACAACTTTATTGTATGGCAATAAAATTGACTCGGATTCGCAGTATGTGTAGGCGTGCCAGAATTTAATGTCGAATAAGAGACAAACTTTCAACTTGCTTAATAGATTTCATAACACGTGTATGTTTATAAATTACAATCCATTCTTTATCACAGATACTTTTTATATCCATATATTGTAATAATAATAAATAATGGATTTTGACTGAACTTGTCCAAATTCAACAAAGATCTGGCAGATTCGTACGAGCTACGAGACGTACAAGAAGTAAAAAAAATATTTAACAAAATTAGTATTTATATCTTTGAAACACAATATTGCTTTTATGGAGTTCTATTAATAGTTATAGCAGTAATTATAATTAATAATATGTTACGTAATAATTATGTGCATAATTAGTGAATGTGCAAGCACACACATGATACATACAACGTCTTTATTATTTTTGTTTGTTATAATTCCGCTGAACTAAACTTCACTCGTAGATTTATTTTTTCCAACTTTATTGTATAGCAATACGATTGACTCAGATTCCCAGTATATGTAGGCGTGCCAGAATTGAATGTCAAACAAAAGACAAACTTTGAACTCTTTCAATAAATTTACAAACACGTGTATATATATTTAATTTCAATCAATTTTTCTTTTACAGTTTTATTTTCCTAGAAATAAAATATGTTTTTTAAACGAATTATACAGTAAATTAGGAACATAATACGTAAAATAAATTAAACGCGACTTAATCGCTATTTAACCCAACGTTCGAACACTTTACGAGCGTGCTTGATTACGGACAGACAGATACAGTCAGCTTGAATAAATAATGAAACAATCGTATTAATTTCCACAATTGTATAATACTGGACTTGATTCCTTCATTGTTCTATGAGCTTTGAGAAATATGCTTCAATATTTACAAAGATGTAGTTTATGATCTCACTTTTTCATAAAAAATTTAAACCATACAATTTTTTTAGAAAAAATATCAAAATAGATATTTTTTTAAACACGCTGTATATGAGTGGTCTGCAACTTCTCGTAATTTATACGTCCAATTTGGTAGGCTCGAGTTTCGTTGAAGGAATTTTAAACAAGCAAATAATATATCCCTGGAAAAAAAACATTTTTCTATATCGAGTTCCATAATGAAGACTTTTTTCCATTTATTAAGTTTGTTAGAGCAAACTTACACGAACAAAAAGATCGAAGCAATCAAAGTAAAGAATAATACTTTAAAATATTTTAGTAAGTGTGGCAAGCGAATCTTCAGAAATCTTTACAGGCTGATTTCTTTTTTCTAAAACTTAAAGGATTTTCTAGAACTGCCTCATCACGTTGCAGTACAAAATTCCACCCTGTATAATACACATAAAAGCGAAATAACACATTTAAAAAGCAGGTGTAAAATAGTTCTAAGTAAAAGACAATGGAAGTCGGGTTAATCTTAGAATCGGGTCGAGCTATTTAAATAATAATTCCTAAGATAAAAGACGTTAATACGTACCAAATATTACAAACTGGCTAGATGCCAGACTCGTACATATTAAGGGTTTATTCTGTTGAAAGCTTTCCCCGCGTATAATCCAATTTAACTCGAATAGATTGTAACGTATCTCAGCTACATATCCTAATCTGATATTGTGTTTGTGAAAGAATATTCAGATTAGACCTTACTGTCGTTACCTTTACATAACCTTTTTTTACATCAGTGGCCAGTTATAAGCCGTGCCTGACCTATACAAACCAGAAAAACAGACATGCTTACGTTATTTCCTTCCAATTAAGTAAACATTACTTTTCGTGCTAAAATTTAAACATGTTCTATTAAAATGTATGACTCGTTAATCTTACGTTATATCGGTATTTTGTAGGTCACATTTGGCGTTTGAATTGTATAGCAGTACTGCACTGCTATTCTTGGTACGAAGGAGATACACTCTTGGTGACTAGAACACTGCCTTTTTTATGTTATGTTATAGTAGGCACCACCACCATAAATAGTTCACCTCATGTTAAGTGCCACCTGCCTTTGATATTGCTGAGTGCAAATAGCAGGTACTATGTGTTTTCCTGCAATACGAGGAAGACGGTGGTGCATGGTAACCGTGCATTGCTGTAGCACTTTATAGTGCTTTGGGGTTGGGTTGCTTATGTAGCATTGCGCGTGGGGACACCGTGTGCGTTCCTCCTGGAATCCCCTGATTTCTTGCGCAAACGAAGGCTACCTTGAGGTTTTAGTGAGAAAGAGTCTGAGATACCCTACATCTCCCCTATCTCCCTCTATTTTGAGAGTAAAGGAATAGAGAGTGGACATGTGCTGGCGCACCTACTTGTGCATTATAATATCTCCCGCGCAGTTGGCTGGTCTCTGTAGTGATTGGACACCGTGGAAATTGGGTCAGGAGGAACGTTTTTATCACCCCCGAGACTGGTAAGTATTCATGCAGGATTTTATCACGCTAAAAAAAGGTGCGTAGAAGATATTACAGTGCGTAAATATATTCATAAACAAATATAATTAAATGCAAACACAGGCTTTTATTCCTCTATATTAGCATCGTGAATAAGGTCATGAGAAAAGCCACGATCGGAAATTCAAGAGGTTAGGATTGGATCAAGGATCCTTAATGTAAAGCACCTTCTTCTTTATGCCATAAGAAGCTATAATACTAATTTATTAAAATTATAATATTACCTTTATCTCACGATTTTGATATTTTGTTATATGGAATAATGGATATATTAAAACAATTTTAATCTATTTATTTTTTGCAATATTTTCTCGTTTGTCTGACAAAACAGATTTTAAATTTAATTCGAGAAATAACGCGTTGCATTGATTGACTAGAAATTATTGAAAGTTTGAATTGAATTCGCCTAATTTCAACAAAAAATCTTTATTAAGATACAACTTTAATAAATCTATGTCTGAGTATTCTGAAAAATAATAAGTACTATAAATGTCTATATCATCTTTACTTTGTGAATACACAGCTTAAAATCTTGAGTACTACTCATGCAGTCCAGTTATCAGATCTTAGGTTTTGTTTGTAATCCCAAGCCGAGGGTGCTTGTCTACGGCGAGTTTTTATTTATTACAATATCTTGTTACTGAGGTCATAGGTCGAAGTCGCTAGTATAGGTCAAGCGTTCACTTGGCATAAAAGCACGAAGGTAAGAGTAAAATGGGGCTATTTTTGTGCCAAACATTTTGTTTTATTACTGCTATTGTAGAAAGGGATGTATACACAACTACCCAAGTTACAAGGAAATTGTGATTTTTTTTAAATTATAATAAATATTTTTTTGTGCCAACTATTTATGTGTACATTTAATTATGTTAGGAGTCAACACCCACTCCCATTTTATTAGTCATATAACTATACAAAACATGCAAAAAAAGAAAGAAACAATGAATGAATGAATGAAAACTCTTTATTATATGCACACAAAAATATTAGAAAGAAAATAAAATGTTACACACAGTAGTAAGCATAAAAAGGTGGCCTTATCGCTATGAAGCGATCTCTTCCAGGCAACCCGAAGTAGGAGAGAAAAACAACATAAATATTTAATGGCGAAGTAGGTGTACAACACTTATAAGAAATAAGTAAATAAAATGAATGATTAAATAGCATACACATAAAAAACAACAATATACATACATACATATGTATGTATGTATGTATATTGTTGTTTTTTATACATACATACATAAAATTATACATTAAATACTAAGTGAGTGATAAGTAATGCTCATGAAGCAGCTTCTTGAATGTATTCAGCGATTGGGCTCTTCTAACTGAATTTGGCAAGCTGTTCCATAGTTTCACAGCACGGACGGAAAAGGAAGAACCATAGAAGTTGGAGTTATGCGGTATCATCTGAAGACGCAGTTCGTTACAGGAACGGATTTGATGGGTATTAGATGTAAAGAAATGGAACTGACATTTAATGTAAGAAGGAATTTTAGGAGAGAAAAGGATGGAATAGAGAAGATGGAGTATGTGAGTATTTCGGCGCAGTCGGATAGGAAGCCACTTGAGCCTCGCGAGGGTATCAAGTTGGTATTCAAAGAGATCTGGATAGGAAGCATCAGCGTAATCAAGTTATATAAAAATAATAATAATAAAAAACAAAGTATGTATGGGTGTGTGTGTGTGTGTTTGTGTGCTAAAATAAATGGTGTGATACTATTTTCAATATCAATTCCTTCCTATTGTGAGATTGAATTAAGAGAAGTCTATTTTTTATTTTCAATAATGGTAATACCGAGTTAGGACCAATCGTGCAATACTCCATCTCGATTAGTAGAATAACATACAATAATTACACCCGTATTCACAAACTATACTATGAGTTCTCACAACGCACAGGGCAAACCTATTCAGTCCTGTGAAATCTCAATATTATATAGTCCAGTAACCAGTAATAACACAATCATAATGTGGAACGAAATAGTTTATGTAAAAAGTCTCACAAAGAATTTCATGTAAGCATCCCAATTAAAAAAAACAAATGAATGAATGAGATGAATTGAAGACTGATATGATGAAATATATCATTATGTTTAACGGCTGTATTCAATATTCTATCTATCCCTTGTTTTGCTTACTAAAGTCAGGCCAATCTATCTATTTGCACTTACTTTGATTTCAATATGCTGTCGACGGATAGATAGCCTTTGTTATGACTTTTGACAATCAAATGTCATATAACCTGAGATTAAAATCTATCTATACATGGGCGTACCGAGGGGGGGGCAGGGGAGGGCAGCTGCCCCCCCCTGGATATCGTATACCTCTCTACTCTCTATTGTTATGGATTAAAATTTTAGAGTTTGCAGGATAACTTGTGGGTGTTTTCCTTATATATATTGTAGGTTTCTTTGCCTTTTACACCACACGTGTAAGGCAAAACAAGCGCGCGGGAACTGGCTTAAAAAAATTTATTTGCCCTCCCCTAGCCCAGAACCTGGGTACGCCCATGTATCTATAATCTTTGATATATTGTTGAAAACGGCCGTAAATGTATGGTTACCAGTTTATTTTAAACACTACAAGATTTTTCGTTCACAGTATGAATAAAAGAAAATTCTCCCGCAAAGCACTGAAACTGTATTTGTCTAGTTTCACATTCTTTCACGAATACAGGATTTTTGTATACGTTATTTCGCGAAGTTAACAGTTTACATACTTTGTAATGAAAGACTGGAGAATTTACACCGAGAGACATTACAGAGATCCTCAGAAAAAAAAACATTTATTTTGACAAAAAAATATTACATTATATATGTTATGTAATATTTTTATAATATATCAACATTGTTACCAATTACACACAAATTGTTACCAACATAAAATTGCTTAATAGCGATCAATATTATTGAAAAATCTAGTTTTACGGCAATATTAAATAGGTACCTTTATCTTTACGTGTAATTAATAAAATATTATACAAACAAACAAAGCTTTGCTCTTTATGATATTAGTGTAGTTAGACAAGCGAGAACGTAAATAATATACAAATAAAGTAGTTAATTATTCTGGACAAAGTAACATATTTTTTCTAGAAGTACAGAATTAAGTACGGAAGTGCACGATTAGATTGTAATAATTAATAATATGAACATCTCAGTTACAGTCATTACATAGGAAAATTGTAATGATGTTACTTATATATCTTGAAAGCACACATTAATTTTTTTAGCAAAACTTTATAAGGGTCATTATTAAGTGTAAGGGAATAGAAGATGCACCACTTTTGCTATAAAGTATTGCAGTTGGCTAGTCTCTACGAACATTGACCGCTACGCCACAAAATTCAAAAAAGAAGGCATTAGAAACTATGGCATTCAAATTGTAAAATTTCGAGCAAAGAATGATCAAATTTAGCCGCTTTATTGCGTCGGAGGCGAAACGTGAAAACGGTTAATTGTAACAAAAGATCTGAAAACAATGAAAAATTAAGGTCAGTGCGCACGCTGCCCGACATTGTGAGAAAAAGCTGCGGTTTTTAGTGACCAGATCGAATAAAATGTACTGAACTATTGGATAGAATAGCTTTAAATTCTTTTTTATTTATTTGCTTGCCTCGTTGCTCTAGTGGTTGCGTCTTTGACTACAGATCGAGGGGTCTCAGGTTCGAACCCGGGTGGGCCCAAAATTTCTTTTACTGACAAAGAAATCTCAGTGACAGCCCTAAGTCCGGAAGTTGGTGGTGTTGGAACACCCCCATGCCTAGGAAGCACGTAAAGCTGTCGGTCCTGCGCTTGATCTCGCAGCCGGCTAGTCTCTGTTGCGATTGGCCACCATGACCGAAATCGGTCATGGGAACTATTATTTATATTTAATTCTTACTATAATATTATAAATATTCTATAATATATTAAGTCATAAATCTCAATATTATATAACTGTCTGATATGGCTTTACAGGCCCATATTATGAATTTAATGTTACTGTATATTGTTATTTGCAGACGATGCAATTTATAAATAAATACGAAAGTAACCCTGTGCCGCATGCTCCCATTTCTCATGCCTAAACCACTGAACCGATTTGGATGAAATTTTGTACAGATCTTGTTAGAAACCTGAGAAATGACATAGGATAGTTTCATCCCGGGAACAAGAAGTATGTAAGGGTAAAACCACGAGGCACTTCTAGTTTGAAATAAAATGAATAGGTATGTGAATATACCGGGTGTTTATTTATGCAGTCTTGAAACAATAAGGGTATATAAAGGAAGCGCAGTGGAAGCCGAAGGGAATATATGAGCAAACAATTTTTTTTATAAATATAGCACTAAATTATTTAAAAAAAACTTAAAAGTACAGAAATGGTCTGGTTACTATTTTATTACATGTGTAATGCGTGGAAAACCAAGTGTATTTTCCTATAAAGGGCTTCGGTCTCCACCACACTGTATATCGATAAGGTCAGATAACCATTTTTATTTATTTATTTACATCAGGCATTATGTAGTTACAGTTAAAATATCTTGTGATGTATGTATCGCCTTCCATGCTATATATAGTTACATTTTATAATTAATAAAGAGTATTCATACAGCAGTCGTTCGTATAACTCGTCTATCGTCTATCGTCGTATCCTTACATAAATATTTACTATTTTATATAAATTTTAACGTTAAGATTTTTTCTCAAACTTATCCGCTTTGTATGAAGTAAAGCTTATCAAATCTCCACAAGCATTGAAACAGAAAACTTACTTAAAACCCGATGAACCGAGGGCAATAAATTAAGAATTTTTCCGACACCTTAACTCTCAACAATTGGATATCGATGATGATAGATTAAGCTTCTTATATTTTTATGTATTTTATGATTGATTACTTCTACTAATATGTGTTGAGAAAAATCGACTAAAATATACCCGATCATATTTTAGTCTAAAATCGACTAAAATATGATCGGGTATAATTTTTATTTTATTAATAAGTTAGTTGTGTCACGCAGTTTCACGTGTATTATTAACGTCATTTTTGAATGAATTAATGATTAACTTTAGTGTTTAATAACACTAGCTGAGCTCCGCGTACATCTCCCGTTCCCGTAAGATTTTCGGGATAAAAACAAAAATTAATTCTATTCTCTGAAACCCCAGGTTGTAAAGAAGAGCCTATTCAATACAAACAAATCTTTCCTCTTAATAATATTAGATAGATACATATAGATATAGATACAGTAATCATGCACACAAAAGACGCCTTTGTCGCCTTTAAGCGATTTCTTCCAAGTTAACTAGGATGGACATGGAAAGGAAGATGTACATAGGATGTAAAGGATACAATTATTATTCAAGCCTAAAATTAATTAAATCGGTTCAGTCATTTTTGAGTTTTAGCGAGACTAACGAACAACAATTGATATTATTTATATAGATTACTTAAATTATTATATTCTGCGATTGGTACTTATAAAGGAATTTCTTCATATTTTCTCAGCGTTGAAACCTTCCCTGGACTGCTACAAATATATCAAGCCTAAAATTAATCGAATCGGTTCAGTCGTTCTCGAGTTTTAGCGAGACTAACGAACGAAAATTGATATTATTTATATAGATAGATAGGTTACTCAAATAATTATATTCTGCGATTGGTACTTATAAACTCTCACTCGACATCTCAATATTATCCTCAAAGTAAATTCTGGAAAAAATATATTGAGCACCTTCAAAATTGCCTCATTTCACTTATCAAGTGTTCTTAATTACATCAATGGGTTCCTTGAAAGGCAATTATGATTGTAATCTACTGTAATCACAGCTGTTGATCGTTTTAGATGTTTTTAGCATTTTTTTTGTATATTTAATAATGATTGTACTGATGAAATAAACATATAATAAGTTTCGGAAAAAGGTGTATGCAAAATTTTTGTTTAAACGCAATATTTTTTTGTGACATTTTTATACTCAAAATTTCGACACAATAAAAAAATGTCAAAAGTCACATTTTTTATTATAACGAAATTTTGAGTTATGTATCATTTAATATGAAAACATTGGGAATTTTCTTTTGAATTTATTCAAATAATTTCTAAAAAATTTTAATTTTTTAAATTAAACACGAACACTTCCCACTACACATAGATTTACTATAAATTGTATGTATGTTTTCTTTACATGATTTTAATGTTACTTCTTCATATCACCTCGTTGGTTCGGCAGTTACGTGTCAACGGCTTAACTGATTAGTTCCGGGTTCGATCTCGAGATGTGGAAGGAATTACCAATTTTGCACACAAGGTTGATAATAAATTTTACGAGGGAAAAAATGAAACAAAAAAGAACTTGGCACGTTAAATTGAAAATTATTTATTCTTAAATATTTTGACAGACAATTTACATATCTTATACATGACTTAGATATCATATTTACAGTTAACTTTATTGTACTTTTTGGTATACGTTAGAAGATTGGTAAGGCGTAAGTACAATGAAAAAGTTTCTTTTATAAACATTTAAATATATTGCTTGTGCCTAAAAGTGGCGCCTAAAAATTACATAATAAACTTAAAGTTCAAAATATAGGTTAAAAGAAATTCGAAATATTAAAATTACAGTTGTTATATGTATAATTGAACTTGTTTTTATAACCTAGGGCAGAGGTTCTCAAATTGTACAGCGTGACGCCCTGGAGTACCATAGCGAATAAAGACCTCAAATATCGACCCTTGTCCTACTCCCTTAATATGGCAGATTATTCTTATTTTTTTAAATCCCTACGTTCATACATCCATTTAAAAACCTGAAAAAATTAAAATTACTGAAAGCCCCCAATCTTATAACTTGACTTGTAAGAACCCAGCGGTCTGTAAATGTTTGGAAGCCACTGCCCTAGAAAAAAATATTGCGAACAGAGCATTAAATGTAAAAATAATTTACAAGACCAAAAAGATTTAAATCATCGAGTTATTATTACTACGTACAGTATTATACTTCACTGATTTAAATAAATATTTTTAGAAATACATATCACTGTTATTCTAAAAAACTTTTTGAAATGAATTCATTGAGGTTTGAAGATTAAACAATGCAGTAAGAAAGAAAACGTATCTTCGAATAACATACAAAATCAAATAGTTTAAAACTCACGCCTTACATACATTTTCAACCAGATAATATAGAAAGCTTAGTAATCTTATTGTCGTGTATTATTTACAAAATGGCTTTGTGATATCTACCAATTATGTACAAGGAATAACTGCATAGTTATAGACCAGAAATCTTTGGCTGAGTAAAGGTAATATTATTTACATTAATTCAATAATGATTATATACAATAATTTAATTTTTACTAAAAGTCATTTTATTGAAAAATTATATAAATAATTAAGGGCTTTGCACGCATTTATTTAGGACGTAGTACGTCCTAATAAATGGACAATAATTTTACAAGTACATAAAATAATATTTTTAAGAACGAAATTTATTCATAAGTCGAGCGGCCGTTTGTAATTGGTTTGAGTAAAATAATTAAATTAGCGGCAGTGTTATTTAGGAATATTTGAAAACTTGAGCATTTTATAGCTCTCGGTTAATAATTTCGTGGAAATATTATTATTTAAATGGGTATAATTTCGAAAATTATAATTTGAAGTACTGCGTTACTGTATTTATATAAAAAGAGGTAGGTATTAAGGGAAAAAAATAATTTGGAAATTCGATATAATACAATTTTTCTTCGACTTTCCAGCCATCAATAAATCGTTTGTAGCGATAAGGACTTAATTTTTTAAACAAACTCTTGTTGTTTATTGACATACAAGTAAAAATTAACAAATAAATAAATTAATTGATAAATCTTTTGGGTTTCCAAATTATTGAGAAACCATGGAGTAAACGACAAATATTCCTTAAAAAACGTTGCAAATTGATAACCTCCTTACTTTTTTTGTGAATCGGTTGTACGTCCAAAAACATTTTTTAATATTTTTTTTAGTGAATACAGTAACGCAATATATAAAAAATGTCAATTTTTCAAATACAAATCTTCTAAACAAAGTTCTATACATACATTTCGTTATCCAATATCCCGCGATAGCTTACAGAGTATTCTTAAAGACAGTAGTATTATTAAAAGATTAAATTGAGGGTAGTTTTTCGTCGAAACGTTGTTACCATGCTGCATAGCCGCCGGCGTCTCACCTGCAACAAAATTATACCTTGTGAAATATAAACGCTTAACGAGGAACATTTTATATTCTGAATTTTCGTAATTTTAAAAGGTTTTTGTGTTATTTTATGGATAAAATGTGACGACATTTTTGTGTTGATTGAAGTGTAGTACTGTTGCATAGCTTTCTGATAAAAAATGTCTTTAATATTGGGTATATAGCCGTACCCACAGCTGCAGCCCATCAAACCAAATACTTTTCGTTAAAAAAATATCAATAATTTTGTTTTTAGCCCAAGAATCGAATCAGACCCCTCGATCTGTAGTCAAAGGTGCAATCACTAGACCAATGAGACAGTCATACACTTTTAAGATATTATACGTGGTAGTGAATAACTTTAATGTCTGGCTGTTCTCTTCGACCCTTTTGATAACTTCCCTTAAAATGGCATGTTGGCAACGACGATATTCAAAACTAAAATTAAATATATAATATATTCTGTAGAAGGCATTTTTTTTCATATAAACAATTCAACATCAAAGTTTAATTAAATAGTTAATAAATAGTCATACTTGTTATTAATTACGACAACTTTTTTTCCCTGACGCTTTAAGTAATTAGCAACATATGTTAACTAAATTAATGATTGTTTGGAAGATAAATTATCAAATAGATTAAATGTAACAATAAATCTCGAGGGTACTCTATCCAAGTGAAGTCTGTACCTATAACAACTTTCCTGACTTTAGGTCGTGAAATAGTAACAAGAAATAATATTTTTTAAGGCAAGCGGAGCATGCGTTGGAATACCACAGGAGGTATGAATTGAACCACAGAACTGATTAATAAATCAGTTGACTGGTCGATGATCCTCCTTTCTTTAGAGGAAAGATACCATCCTCCACAGTCAATAGTTCCTCGTCATCATTTCAGCCTTTCACTGTCCACTTTTTGGACAAAGCCCCTCCATTAAGGTTGACCCCCAGCTCTATACCACCAGATGTAGTTGTATAATACCTCATAAACCCAAAATATTTTCAAATCCATCCAGTAATTTCGAAGATTAATAGACACATTAATCAAAAACTTTTACGATACACAAAGTATAGATTGTTTGATCACTTAACAGCTCTTAAATAAACATAAGATACGATCATCATTACTATGACATATGCTGAGCCATTACCCATTCAAGAAATGTAGTACACTGCACAATATATTGCTTCCTTTACTATATTTAAGCGTTTTATGTTTCTTTTTCTTGTGTATGTGTAAATGTTTTATCTATCTCTACTATGCATTGTACCTTTCTTCTTGAATAAATGTCTAATCTATCTATATATCAATTGTAGCAGTTAGTGTTTAAACAAACACGTTCTTTGTTCTATTGAATGATTAATTTATTTTTGGGTTGGACTTCATCGCCGCAAGCATGAATTGAATTGATAAGCCTGAATTCAAATTCGATGGCTAACAATATCAGGAAATAGAATATTAAATTACGTATCTACTGAATTATTTATAATGCTTTACAATGGTTCATCAGAAGATTGATAAATATATGATTGGCGTAGTGGATAGTCACCAGCCAAGTCGGCAGTTCCATGTCGGGGTATAATAGAAGAGGTATACAAGTTTTCAGCTTGTCTCAAACAGCTACTAATTTTTTTATGCTATAGCAGGCAAGCGGAGCCGCATGCTCCGCTTACCTGATATTAAGTGAATGAGAGCAGTCCATGAACAACCACGACGAAATGTCGCAGATGCCTTGCCGGCTTGAAGGACGGGAAGGAATTAAGGAGAGGATTAATCATAGGAACATGGGAAAGGAGTTAGAATAGGATGGGAGAGGAATGGGATGGGAATACAGGCATGTGAATGTTGTAAAGCTTGTGTCAATGTCCAAAAAAAAAGCAAGTTAATGGTCTACTTTTCGTAGAGCATGCTTTGTGTGATTTAAGACCACCCAGATTTGTACAAAAATTCTAGGATTATAATGATCCTTGTAGATAGTTTTAATATTTCAAATAAATTGTAATGTGAACTTATTTGAAAACGAAAATATATTACAAAATTCTTATTATATCTAATTTTTAATGAAAAATATTAAACCATCTTTCTGCTAGCAATAGCTAATTATCCTAAATCTCAGATTAAATGACAAGCGAGTTCAATGCTCCTTCTTGTCTGCCAGGCCTGTTTTCTTACAGACCAGACAAACAAGCCGCGGGAACTACCGTCGTATTTAAAGAGGCTTGTGGTATGATATGTGGTAGGATATTCAGTACGGGCCGCGACATGACTACTTAAATGGGCCTGACGTAGCCTTCTGCCTGGCGGACCGTTGCACCCAAAGGTCTTGAATATTTTTTCTACGCAAAAAGATACACATAGCGTGGAAGTGAGAAAACTTAAATGTAAACCACCTGAGACAGAAAGAGATAGGTAATTTTGACATGGAAATCATTAAAATTTTCGAGTAAGAACCTTTAGTAACCCGGTATATTTTACGTGGTGGATAATTTGTG
The DNA here is from genome assembly GCA_001586405.1 of Phoebis sennae. Taxonomy (NCBI): domain Eukaryota; kingdom Metazoa; phylum Arthropoda; class Insecta; order Lepidoptera; family Pieridae; genus Phoebis; species Phoebis sennae. The sequence continues at coordinate 105,412 of LQNK01000262.1, read as the reverse complement.
CATTTTTTGTAGTAATCCATAGATTAAAATTAATGAAATAATTAAAGTAGCTTATTGTGTCATATTGTAATTAAATTACAAGAAGAAGTAATCCGATTTAATGCACTTTTAAAACGTACATAAGATTTTGACGTTTCAGTTTGCAATTTTGTTTTTATCGCGTCTTTAATTTGCCTATGTATCTTTAACATTGAAGATTTTTGGTTGCACCTCAGCTTAATACTCTGTATTTAGCTAGTCCCTATCATATCACGGCCAACATCAGAATATTATCCTTTTAATTATTCCATTGTAAATATATACTTAACAATATTCGCTTACATGCTCGGATATCTGCCCGGATACTGACAGCTGTCACGTCATCTCTGAGTTTAATTCATTCATTTTATACAGAGATAAATCTCATTCCGTATTTCAATATTTTGTTTGGTGGTGATAGCGATAATGTTGTAAATATTGATATGTTTTACGAATATTGACTATAATAGGTCTTAAGTAAAATTATTAGTGTAACAATTTATGCTTTGTATACGAAAGAAGAGTGAGATATTTATTTTATACTTCAAAGAATTTCAAGACTAAATAACAACTTTTTGTCATAAAATAAAACCGTCTTTCTCATAGACAATAACTTTTATTTGATTTTTGTTGAGATCTAAACAAAAATAAATAATAAATAGTTACCTTATATTTTAAAAAATGTATGTATACGCATTCATCTAAAAACTACTGAACTGGCTTGCATAAACTTTAAAGTTTTAATAGCACGTTGTCTACAATTTAGTATAATCTACATGAGCAACCATGGGAAAATTACTTGGCTACTTATACTTAGATTTATGCCAAACTCGTTCGGTTTATTTTTTTAATAATTTATAAAGAAATATAAATAAAATTGATTAACCAAATTATATTTTAATAAATATTTTAAACACATTAATATTGCAAATGTTCTAAGATTTAATCCAATATAGTACAATTCTATCATCATTTCAACAATATACGCTTTATCAAATTATTGATAATACGAAATCTTGGGCTCACTGACTTGAATTCAATTATATTAATATGTATTATGTAGGCAATAATGTTGCCATGGTACTAATTCATATTATAATCGTTCGAGTGTTAAGAGTAAATTTGTATCTACAAAATAATAATAAGGTGATTTTATTAGTACTTTTAAGATATATGTGTAATAGGAGTTACAGATGTGGAAGAACAGTTCAAATACACGCTAATTTGTATGACACTTGAAAAGTTCATTTTCAAACCCAAATATAGCTGTGTTGTGTTCTGTAAATATACATATTATTGATATTATATCATTGAGTTGTATCTTGTACTTGTGTATACAACGTGTCCCAAAATTCAAACAAGAAATGTCTTAGGAGGTGAAAATTTTTGAAGCAAATAATTTTTTTTCTATAATTTAAAAATTAAGTTAGTCTGAATTTTTATTTTATGTTTCCTCAAGTATTTATGAGTAGGCCCACCACCTGGTGCAGTATTATCGTTGAATGAAATAATAATATACCACCACCACCTCTTCGACGTGGCATAAAGGTTACATACATATTTTACTTACTTTTTAACCGACTTACAAAAAAAGGAGGAGGTTATCTTTTGTATTGTCACGTTGTATGTTTTGTGGAGTTAAATAAATTATCTAGTCTTTGTATATATGTGTTTTTACAAATATAATTCGGACAAAACATCTTTCTAATAGGTATTTCACGGTAAGCGACCACAAACAAGAATTGTTTTGGAAAAGCTTTGTACTTTTGCACGCCTAAAACACTCTTCTGTTTACGACACCCTTCATTCGAGGCACGTTACTCGTATGAAATATTTAAAGTGACAGGAAAACTGGGCAACATTCTTCCATTTCTAAAGTACTTGTGCGCGTACCTCGCGACTTACGTAAGACGGACTAATAATTATATATAACTAGCTTTCCGCCCGCGGCTTCGCTCGCGTGGACCCGGCAATTATTCGAATTTTTCTCACCTTTTAAACCTTCCCTAGATCTCCACGAATAATTCAAGACCAAGATAAGATAAATCCGTTCAGCCGTTCTCGAGTTTTAGCGAGACTAACGAACAGCAATTGATTTTTATATATATATAGATTATAATTATAGGTTTAACCACGTTTGTTTCGGATAATGCAAAATTTTAAAATCCTTTCGTATATTCCCTATAAATTAAAACAATATTATTATATAATACACGTTTTATTAAATATAATAAATAAAATAAATAAATCATTTATTCCCAATAATATTTTACAGAGATAAATTATGTCGCCCAGGTTCCTGAGATTGTATGAACTGTTTTCAGGAACCTGTGCCTTCCATTCCATCACTTATTCTACATTGGAAATAACATGTGTGTCCGCTTATTTAACGAAGACCATACGGTATAATTCTGGTCACTCATTTTCAATTGATGCATAGAAAACATAAGTATCAATGTATAAAAATTACATTCACTTTCCTTCCCTATATTTTACCTCTATGTATTCCACGTTTCTTCATAACCTCTTCGATAATTTTTGCGTGAAAGACTAACAAACATACATCCTCAAAAAGTTTCGTATTTAAGATTAGTAGGATAATTAACAGAACAAATTAAGAATACTTAATAATAATAATAATAATGCAAGCAAGTTTTCCGCAAATCGACGTCAAGCGCCTATTTTGCGTGAGAGGGGATTGTATATTTGCGTGGGG
>LQNK01000262.1:81196-102657 GCA_001586405.1 Phoebis sennae | reverse complement strand
CACTCCAACTCCTCCATGAAGCCCACCAGTCTTCCTAGATTGATGAAGGCCTCAGGGAGTGACCCGGGCTCACCCAGGTGTTTTTAATTAAGAATACTTACTTTGTACAACATGAACGGTAACAGAGGCGGCTCTCGCGTTCGCCGGTACGCAAGTATAGTTGCCCGCGTGGCGAGGCTCCGCTTTGCCGATCATTAGTTCACTGGTGTGTCTGCCGTTGTGGACACTGACGCCATCTGTAGAAGAAATGGGACTTTATATCTACACTATATAATATTATAAAGAGGAAAATTTTGTTTGTAAAACTACTGAACCGATTTTAAAAATTCTTTCACCATTCGAAAGAAATCTAGGATAATGGATATCCAGGAGTAAAAGAGGCTATATATAACATACATGATACGGGAACGAAGCCGCGTGGATCAGCTAGATTTAAATAAAAAATCATGTACATCGGAGCATGTGTAGATGTTAGAGACATTTCATGAATCAATTCTTGTTTAGGGAAAAGTAGAGGATGGTTATGATATGTATTTCATGTTTCAATAGGATTGAAACAAGCTCCTCTAGATTGTAACACTAACAACGCAATCGACTGTATTTCCATACTTCCTTACTATCATTCCTTATCCTTACTAATATTATAAATGCAAAAAGAAACCCAAGTATGGACAGAGCTATAATCCCGATAAATCCCACGGGAATGGGAGCTAGAAGCGTTAAATACATTATATTTAAACAGAAGAAAATAAATTTAATTAATTTTTATTTAAATATACTCGTTGTGATATTTAACTTCGCTGAAATGAATTTTACGAGTAGTACATTTTTAACATGTTTTTCAATTAACAGAACGTCTGTTTAAAATTATTTTAAATTATATTTTTGTATTTTTAATGTAGAAAGAATGTTGTCTACAAACGTATTGCAAATCCATCGTAGTCTGAACAAAGACGAACCAATAAGAGAGTCAATTTCATAAACACATACCTATATAAACGAAATAACTGTAATGTCTAAAAATAGATAAATATAGTGAAAAATGTCTCATTAAGTAAAACCAAGTAAGTACAAATACAGTTCATCACGTGATGAGCGAGTATACCAACGTAGGTGAAGAGAAAAATATTCACTATACGATTTTTAGCTAAAAATCCAGTTTAATAAACTCATCCGCTTTATAATGTTTATAGTTCACGAACGCTCTATATGAAACTACACAAATGCTAATATATAATTAATTTAAATCCATAATTACCTTCAAACACCCAAATATTCCACTATAACTAGTAGCGAAACAGTTAATTGGTAAAGAAAAGCTTGCATTATTTCACGTGTTGCCTTAATCTCTCCCATATTGAAGTGTGTTACTCTTTCACGCAAAAACTACTGAACCGATTATGATGAAACTTAGTATACATATAGGTAAGGATTCATAATAACATATTTATTCCCGGACATTGACCCTCGCAGTTGCCACGGTATCAGAAGTTACACGAGTGAAGCATCGGGGCGCAGCTAGTAAATTATATTTAAACTTGAAATATCTTCAAGGTCTGGTATCCCTATTAAATTCAAAGTTGACACGCTAATTAAAAAACGTCGTAGGTGAAGACGAAAATATTCACCATTCAGTTTTTAGGTAAAAATCCAGTCAAGCAAAACAAACTCATCTGCTTTATAATATTAGTATATGCACTACACTAATACAACAATATACAATTAATTTGATTAACAAAACATCCATAATCACCTTCAAACACCGAAAATCAACCAAAACAAACTTCATATAAAATCCATACGTATTCCACTATAACTAGAAGCGGTACAGTTAATTGGTACTTGATAGTTCCACACTAGCAAACATTCAATTAAACTGATTTGAGTGAAAACTGCGGGTAACTTGTCACTCGGCTTTCAAATGAATGCAGCTTTGTATGGCTAATTGAAATCATTGTTGCGCACTGATTACGTCAATATTACGTGATAACCGCAATTGAATAGAATACTACGCCAATGTGAATGTCCAGTGATAACTTTTGTTGTAGTTTCATAAAGGACTTCTACCACTAAACGCGTTGATGTGTACTGAAGTTTCATCTAAAGTAGCAACATGACTAATGTTCTATCGACAATGTATAACAAATACCAATCAAGAACCAAGGAATAGGGATCAAGTTTTGGTTTGTTAACGTCGCGTATATTATAGATACGCTTAATTTTAAGTACTGTAGTTTCTAGTAAATTGTACTGTCGTCCGTAAGTAAAACGACTTGTTTTGTTGTCCTCCTTATGACTCAAAAATCTCTACTGGTTTGTTTAATTAGGATATTTTCAATTTATTTTTTACTTCATAAAAAATGTGAAACGGAAAGTGAAATTTACATCATGGAGTTAGAAGATAAATATGCTAGAACAATTCGGCTCACGTAGCCCATATCACGCTTTCTGCTTTCAACTAATTATTGTAAGGTGATTTAATAATTTCTGCAGTCAGAAAAAAACTGGCGGGGCAAAACTCGACCGGAAATTTAGGAGTGGGGAAACAATTATGATCCCCCTCTATCTTCATAGCTCCTATACCAATTTCGCTCATCTATAAACTTGAAATTTTCTTTTCCTTAAACTATTTGTTTTTGAAATTTTCTTTTAGATCAGATAAACAATACTCGAGTTATTGTCAGACAACATTTTTCATACTTATCTGGACTCTGAGACCTCGTTTCGCTGGGGCAATAAATTTTAACATTATAGCATTGATGGAAGTTAAATTTATTATTATAAATTAACAAACTATATCTAAAAGTCCACTAGACTTTAATAGAAATACTACAAAATTTAAACAGTTACAATACAAGCACCTAACATGCTATGTACACAAACTTTAAGATTACATAAACACGCTCTTCCCAGAATCTTGCTCTGTTAGTTTTCGGACTCAAGTTTTCATACCGCACAATGTAGGTCACGTTTGGAAATGTTGAAAATCTATTCATACAATAAAAGAATGACGTGACCATTGTATATGATTTTTTGAGAATACTGGGTAAGCGTTAGTTTTATATGCGGATTTTCACTTGCAAAAAATACAGTCATGAACAAAAAAGTACACCTAAACTGAAAATTAGTATGAATATAGGTTCATCAGGGATAATAACTTTAGTCTGTAGAAAAACACTTTTGTTTTTTTTATGAGAGCGGGCAAACGAACTGGCAGGTCACCTGATCATAAGTGATTACCGCCGCCCATAAACACCTGCAATGCCTGAAGTCTCGAATGTGTTGCCGGCTTTTTAAGAGGGAGGAGGTTCTTGAAGGTCACTATGTCGTGGGTGTTCGGAAACACCGAAGATGGCAAACTATTCCACATACCATTACTTCGCGGTAGGAAATTGCGTTTGAAGAGTACTGTTAAAACTGTAATTACGTCTACTGTTACTCGACCGTTAAAAATAATGATAAAAAATAAAAAATCAAACATATTATCTTCCTTCCAACATAAATCCCTTATTTCATTTAAAGTTAGAATATCTCACTCTTCCAATGTATGTATAGCATAAATTCTTACATAAATAATATAGTATGTCTGTTCAGTAGTTTTATTTTAATAATTGTTCAATTTCATCATAAGTTTAAAATTTAAGCCATTTATAAAGTAAATAAATAATGCTTAGTTTCGAACGTCCATTAAACAGTCCCTCTTTGATCAAGTCCACTCCAAGCCTTTATTGAGAGACCTTAAACATGAGTGCATTGTGTTCAAGAGGCACTCCCCATCTTTGACCAATATGATACGTTTGACTATGTAGCTTGTACATTCTTTGAGCTAACTATCTCCTTGAGTTAGTTACTCACTCAATTATTATAATCTAGTAGCTGCGTCCCAGGGCTTTGCTCCCGTGGGAATATCGGGATGATGTATAGCCTATAGCCTTCCTCGATAAATGGGCTATCTAACACTAAAACAATGTTTCAAATCAGCCCAGTAGTTCCTGAGATTAGCGCGTTCAAACAAACAAACTCTTCAACTTTATAATATTAGTATAGATTTATATAAAACAAAGACGGGTTTGTTACAACACATAACTCGGGATCTGCTGGACCAATTCGGCTGAAAGTTCGTAGAGAGATAGCTTAAGACCAGGAGAATGGCATAGGATTTAGAAATCCCCGGAACCGGGCTATATACGCGGGAGAAACCGCGGGCACAGCTAGTTGTTAAATAATTGTGAAATGAAAAGTAATTTTATAGAACTTATAGCGAAAACTTATAATTATGTATATTGTTCGCTAAATTAAATTTGAAACTAAAATCAATTTTGCATTACAATATTATGAAATTTATAGATACTCACTAGAGTCAGAAATAAAATCGATATTGTGTATCAAAGTCCATGTTATATTTTGATCAGGTTATTTACTTCAACTAACTCATCCACTTCAAGGCTTTGTTGAGAAACCTTATATACAAGTGCATTGTGTTCGAGAGGCACTGACAGTCTTTGACCAATATGATACGTTTGACTATGTAGCTTGTACGTTCTTTGAGCTAACTATCTCCTTGAGTTAGTTACTAACTCAATTATTATTGTTAAATAATTTTTTAAATAATTAGTTAAAAATTTATAATTGAGAAATAGAAAGTAATTTTATAGACTTTATTAAGTAAATTATGTTTATTGTTCATTAAATTAAACTTGAAGCAAAAGCTATTTTGCATTTCAATATGAAATTATATAGAGTGAGTATTTGCACTAGAGTCAAACATAAAATCGACATTCCGTATCAAAGTCAATTTTATATTTTGAATAGATTATTAATTCATCTAACTCATCAACAGATTTTTGATGTGATATGATTCTCACAGTTCGCTAGAAGGGCTTATACTGTTTAACACAGACTTTACAGGCCAAGTGAAGGTTCGTCTAGCGACAGGTCTAAAGGCGTCCTCCTTGAAGGGATCACGAACCTTGGCTTGGGCTGTCAACCACTTCAAGGCTTTGTTGAGAAACCTTATATACAAGTGCATTGTGTTCGAGAGGTATTGACAGTCTTTGACCAATATGATACGATTGACTATGTAGCTTGTACGTTCTTTGAGCTAACTATCTCCTTGAGTTAGTTACTAACTCAACTATTATAATTGTTAGATAATTGTGAAATAATAAGTAATCTTGTAAATTGTGGCAGTAATATGTAGAATGTACTAGTCCTGCCCCGAGGTTTCACCCGCGTAACTTCTGATCCCGTGACAACTCCGAGATTTAAAGTAGCCTTACCTATATTATGTATACCAAGTTTCATCATAATCGGTAGTAGTTTTTGCGTGAAAGATAAACCCACACATACATACATTCTCAAAAACTCGCATTTATAATATTAGTAGAATTAAAGATATATTCGTCTGTCTTTGATCAATATGAAATTTTGACTATATACAGTAAGAGGAAGGTTTCTATTGTGTTATATAAAAAATAAAAATAAACAAAATTAATTTAATATTATAATACTCACTCAGATCGTAATTGATCATCCGATTCTCAAAGTACCAGAATACATAGGACGGTGGCTCTGTGGACCTCTTGACCACGCAAACTAGCTTCAGCATGGACCCTTCGTGGATTATCTTCTCTGACTCTCCGACTATCTCCGCATACGCAGCTATAGAGAAAAAAATAATGTGAGCTTTCATTTATCTATACTAATATTATACAGCTGAAGAGTTTGTTTGTTTGTTTGAACGCGCTAATCTCAGAAACTACTGGTTCGAATTGAAAAATTCTTTTTGTGTTGATTAGACCATTTATCGAGGAAGGCTTTAGGCTATATAACATCACGCTGCAACTATTAGGAGCGAAGAAATAATGGAAAATGTAAAAAAAACGGGTAAAATTATAACATTATGCTACGGGAGCGAAGCCGCGCGGACCAGCTAGTTATTGATATAGCGCCGAAGCCCACGAACATAAGTTTCACCACCCATGAATGTCGAGGCCATCTAGCTCTTAGATCACACTCATAGGGTTTGAAAACTTAAAAGGACTAAACCTTTCGAGTTCGTGTAGTGTAATAATAAAATTTTTTATTGCACATTAAAACAAAGGATGTGTTAGAAGTCTTTGTTTAAGTCAAAATTAGCAAAAAAAATTTGTAGTTTGGTAAAAGATCCCTAGTCAGTGATTTCCTTTAAGGTGTTAATAATTAGTAGTTTAGTATTAAGTATATTACTGTATAAGGTACGATGGGGTTGACGTATCCAAGAGGATAAAAACCCCGTTAAAAATATAGATTAAAAAAAAATCTTTGTTAATAATATATGAGTATGTTGGATTGGTATTTAGTATTTCGGTCAAGTATAATACTTTATTTATTTTTGAAATTTACGACTTATTCAGTTTTTTACACATATTTTGGCAAAATTTAATTCACTCAATTTAGTAAATCTGTCTAGATTGGATGCTACTTATCACTACTTTTGTACTTGTCTCTAAATTAATTTGTTTTATGTTGTATTTTTGTTTTATAACAATAATAATTATCCTCTATTTCTTACTAGACTAGGTTTAGGACTTAGGTTTTATTTTGTAAGAATGATTTTTTAGAACCAACTTTGTAATAAGTTTTGTTTTTTTACATTAACTCATTTGACGATTAAATTTTGAATTCCTACTTCTAATTATTACTTTCAAACAAAGGGTATATTTAAGCTTATTAAACAACAAAGACTTCAACTAATATATTTAAATTTTCCCGGAACTTAACTATTGGAAACAATATTTTTAACTAAAAACAAACTTCAATGACCGACAATTTTCGTTCATTACAAGCAATTAGATCGAAATATCACCTTGGCCGTTTACAAATATAACAAGAAACTTTTGATATGGAGATATAGAAAAGAGAAATAGGCCCAAATAATAGTATTACGTAAATGTCTTTTTAAATTGCACGATACGATAAGGTACAGCGCGGAACGATATTGGAACGATTTATTCTAAAAACCCTGACAAGAGTCACGTACATTTCATATAGATTTTTGATCAATATGGTGATGGTGATCTACTTCGGACATCTAAATTCTAATGTATATTATATTAAAATATGGATTATTGTTATCTGAATAAAATAAATAAATAAAATTAAATCAAGACAATGGTATGTTGTTGAAATGACTCTAGGCAAAATGGACCGCTTTATGCAGATCTATACTAGTATAATAAAAAGGAAACATCATGTGTTATTGTATGTATGTTTGTTATGTTTTCTAATAAAACTACTGGATGATTTAACAATTCTTTCACCATTAGAAGGCTTCATCTTCACTGAGTAAAATAAGTTATATAACACTATGCTACGGGAGTGAAAGCGCGCGGCATAGCTAGATTGTCATATTTTTGTGTACAAAAGTAAATCAATTAATACGCTTATAATGAATGATGATTTCAATTATAAAAATCAAATTAAATTTTATTTATGTCTAAATTACATTAAAGAAAATTGCGAGAGTGGAACTTATCCTTCATAAAACTTTCGTAATACACAATGTTGGTTTGGTCTGTTATAATCTTGCTAATAGCTTAGCGTGGGCAGTTTACGAAAAATATAAAAATTGAATGTTAGAGATATTTTTAGAAAACCTGCTGAATTACCAAAGAATCTTTTAATTTCTTGAGTAAATAAAGAGCGAAACTGTAATATAAGAAATCAAAAAATATTTAGGTCATCGTGAGTCGTTTACCCATTATTAGTTAAATTTAGTTTTCATTACTTATTATTAATCCGTAGAACTTACTTGGGAATTTTATTTGTAAAATTATTATAACAAATCTTATGGTATCAAATAAATTAATTTTGATCTCCCATCCTACTCTACTCCTCTCACAATTTGCCATCATTACTTGCTGATTAAAAAAAGAAAAAGCATAATGTACTGGAAGGTAAGGCTTCAATTCCCATTAGTACATTATTATTGTGACATTTCTTTACCGTATTAATGTACCGTACATTCAAAAGATGGACCACCAGTTTTTAAGTAATACAAAAATAAAGTATGTTTTTCAATGTTCTATAGCATCGATATATAAAACCATTTCTTATTTTGTTAACAAGGCCTTAAATGTACACCTCATATTTAATTTTCAGTGGTACAGGGTGAAAATCAGCGCTGTGCGAGATTTTTTTACCAACATAAGCTGAGCCTGCTGCCTCTTGTCGCAAGACACATTTCTCATTTATAAGTGCACACATTTAATCTTTCTTGTTGTGACAATAAAGTTTTTATTTATTTGAATATCTGATGATGCAGTACAAAAGGAAAACCTCTTTCGTTCGCACCAAAATCGGATCATCGTTCGATATCGTATCGGATGATGTAAAGGCAAAAATGGTATTTCATAAGGAAACGAGGTCTGGCATTATTTATTCAAATGGCTCTCATATATTGTAATACTGACACGCGACATGACGAATTTGATACGTATTATGTAAACAATGTTAGTTTTGTAAGCCTTACCCATAAAAAAACAAATCTTTGTTTGTATTTTTTTGTTTTTCATAAATAGAACAACTTTTTGTTTTTACCTGTTTATATTCTTCATTTGTATATAATGTGTCATATGAACATGTTTTCTTTTTTTTCTTTAGATTTTTTTATTCTTTATTTATTTAGGGACTTTTATTTTTTTTATTTATTTTTTTTCTTTAGATAAACATACGATTCATACGTCAAAAAAATTGATACTATTTTTATTTCTCTATGTAGCAGTTATACAGAAAAATGTGCAGCCATCCATTTATCGAAACCGTATTGTAGCTATGATAGAATTAAAAAATATCCTACAAATATTATAAAAACGCCACCAAAAACTTTAAAAATATAAGACGCAAAGAACCAACATTGTAAACTTATCACAAACGCATTACACAGCACAAAGAGCTGCCGATTCGAATTCAAAGGAACCGCTGAGCGCTGACTTACCAACTAGGACAAGTTCCAAGGAAATGTTTGTCGGCAAAGATCTTACACGGAGTGAAATTTTACACAGTATTTTTATACTTTATGCCGTAGTTTTTCATGGATAGTTAGTGTAGTAATTGTTGCTACGCTAACTATTTCTAACGTATGTAACATGACTTGTTGTGGGGAAGTCTTAATCACTTATTTATTTATATTATGATACATCGAGCTTATATATATTGTTGATTCCATTTTCAAAACTGAGGCCTAGATACTTACGCAACACGGCACTATTAAAGTACTATTACTATCAAAGATACGGCTAAAAGTAGTATAGGTTAGTCTTTTTTATTTCGCCGCATGACGTGACCGTAGTATATGGGTAATCAAACATTGAAAATAATTTTTGTGGTGGTTTGGTTCTGACAAAAAATATCAATTTTAATCAAAGAAACCGCTGTTTTACTAACAGGTAGATATTGAAGAAAATGCTGGATAGATGTCTAAACGTCGCACGCCAATGGCACTGCCGACTTACCACATAAGACAAGTTTGAAGAAGATTCTTGTCGGTGGCGTAGGCTACTCGTAGCAGGCTACGTCCGCTTATTTCTCAAAGCAGACTTATACCATAGATGAGAATTAAACTAACCCTCTCAAAAATCTATAAATTTTAAGATAAACAACGTGTAACTTACCAACAAAGCATGACCCTTTCACTTTTTATAAAACTGGCTTACCCACAAAAACGAGTTTAAAGAAGATGCTTGTCGGCGGGTGTGTAGGTACTTGACACTTGTAGTAGCCCGCGTCCGCTGACGTCGCGAAGCGGACTTGTATCATAGATCCGAACTAAACTAGTCCTGACAAAAGACTACTAAAGAAAATGCTTGTATGACCCTTCCACTTTTTATAAAACAATTCAGCGACTTACCCACAAGGACGAGTTTGAAGAAGATGCTTGTCGGCGGGTGTGTGGGCACTTGACACTCGTAGTAGCCCGCGTCTGCTGACGTCGCGAAACGGATGTGCAACGCCCAATCCTGTTGAATTTATCTTTGAGTTTGGGTTCTATGGGATTTTACGTCTAAGTGTAATTTATTGAACATCCTTTTTCCTGTAAACTAGGATAGAAAATATCGTATATGTAAGTTATCGACATTGTATACAATGAGCACGCTCGATGTAAAACCGATGTATATAATGATTTATAACAACTTTTTACTTGACTGCGACAGGAGGTGGATATAGTTTTCCGAGTGTCTGTTTGTATGGCTTTTTCTTTGGCTGAACTATTAATTAAGCTTGTTTCTAAGTGTTTTCTTTTTTACCCTTATTTATTGAGGGACTTTAGTATTAAATTACATCTCATGTCAGTACATCTAATTCTAATATAGTCTTTTACAAATCTTATAGAATCTATAATCGTATCATCTAAAGTAAATTTTTGCGTAATTTAAACAAACTCTTTTTTATATTCTTTATTATATTGAATTTTTTATTTGATATAAAATAAATTGTAATTATTTCTTTTCAATAACAAAATATGTATAATTGTTGCTGTTACTCATACTTCAAGACGATTAATTTCAATATTAAGCAGCGATATCATAAAACAGAACGATAAACAAAAGCACAATACAAACAATACAATCTTAAAGACCAGTTGAAACTAGTTTTCACATCGAGCACTCAATAGCAGGCAATTTCAAAAACAATAAGCATTAAATTCGCCCAATCCTTGATTACTTCATGAACTTCAATATAAGTTTTGTTTTACTTGTCGACAGCATTTCGGATTAAAATTGGATGCGATAATTATCGTCCAAGAGCTGGTACTAACTTTTGGGGAGGCGTTTGAGGCAAGCTGATTTTTTTTTCTTTATTTTATTAGCTTTACACATTGTGTATGCCAGTACCATCGTACACTAATATTTACACAAAGGTTTTAATTAATACGACGCTTGATACAATCCTTATCAAATTTTAAAACTTTCTTTAATAATAGATTGTATTGTGACTTATTTGTGGAAATGCATTTTAAGTATTGAATTAAAGGCTTTTTTACACTATTTCCACTATTTATTAATAATTTAATTACAATTAATTAATACTTTCTTCCTTTCTAGACAGACTTTGGTGATGATTGATTTGTGATTTGGTATGATGCCATTTTTAAAGTTCCTCATAACAATAAAACTCATAAGAATGTTGTTAATAGACACGCTCTTAGATAAGTAGTTTAGCAAAGTAAGTTAGGCTAGATTGTAACTAGATTAAAGTACTAAAAATAGTATTTTAAGCAAAAAAAAATTTAAAGTTATGAGGATTAAACCAAAACTTTTTCGTCCTTATTACGAAAATGATGCCGACGAAGCGATATGGAATATGACATAATTAAAGTTTATATGAACGCTAATATTGTATTGCTCTCGAATTTTGCTCTGGTTATCCTTCTAGTCCAGTTATTAATAATTTACAGTATCTTTGAAATTATGAATATATTTATGTAGGGTAATTTTGCAGTACGTTCGAAACCTTCTAAGATTTTGAACTTTAACATTTTCTATACATAATATGACCTAAAAGGTGTATTAGATTATTAGATCTGTATTAAATAGTCCTGCTTAGTACCTTGCTACTTAATAACTTCATTAATAAGACGTCACTTACAAAGGCGAGCGTATTAATAATATTGAAATTACTCTAAGGAAATAATTTCTGCTTGTTCCTATCAAAAAAAAAAATAATATTATAATAGAAAAATGTTTGTCTTTATTTCGAAGTTCCGACATCAATAGGAAATTTCATTATAACATCGGAACACAAAATATTGACTTAATATAACAACCTTAAGTAATTTTTTATCTCTAATATATTTGATATATTGTGGCTTATTGTAGTTTTTTTGTATTTTAGGCTAGTAATATCCTTCGATGAATATAGAGGGATATTAATAGCATTTAAATCCCTTTAAACATTTTTTTTACGCTACGCTATATAAAATATCATTCTATTTTCCATAAAAAGCTTTGTCTGGTCTTATAAAGCAAGTTTATGATGTCCGATAAGATATAATGATATTAAAATTCTTTTTAAAACTTTAAAGTTTAAATTTTCGTTCAGTGATCGAATTTCGACCGTTGGAACTTTATATAACTTTTTAAAGACTGTTCTATTAAAATATATCTGTAAAAAAGTCAAATTTATTGTACACCACATAAATCTATAAACCTTAAGATGCGTTTGCAATTAAATATTTTATTTATTCTTGATATTTTCTTAAACCAACAAAGATCTACCAAAATAAACAAAGTAACAAACTACATATTACATCTACTATAGCTGTACATTATTCCTGTTGAAAACTTATTTCTACATGGCAAAATGTGTGAGTATAAGTCAAAATTATGAACTATCCTTGTGCCAACTTTCATTCAAATCCATTCAACTATTTTAATACAATAAATTTAATTAAATTAATTAAAAAAAATACGTAAATCAGTAACAACCATCGACTCATTATTATTAATTTAAATTTTAAAAGGCAACTCTTATTCAACAAGATAGTTGTTTAAATTAAGTTCTTTTGTATTGGAAGTACAGGTAGTATTTGGAACGCATTGAGAAATGTCCTTCTTCTTATTGACTTCACAAATGTGTTGTGAGCGACGACGTGCGACGGCAGCGTGGCAGGCCCAAAAGGAGATGGCGGGACGAACTTGACTCGTACCAAAAAGACCACTATAGCCCAAAACAGGAAGGATTGTAAGGGGGAAAGGAAGGCCTTTGCCCAGCAGTGGGACATTACAGGCCAAAAATTAAAAAGTATATAATAGTTTACCTTAACATGTCTTCCATGCGCAGAGAAGAATCTACTATCCGCACTATAAGTCACTAAGCCCACTGATAATAATGAGTAGTCTTTTCTTCTTATCCACGTCACCTGAAAAATATAATCTATTAGCATTTTTTTCCTTGGTTTAGAAATTGTTTATACACAAATGACTTATGTTCCAAAAGTTAGGACTATTTTTTGGGGAGTTTTTTGAGGCAAGCCCTGCTACTCACGAGCCAGGTCTGCAGTTGGAACTGAACTTCAATTATACCCCGACATGGATGTCGAGGTATAATAGAAGAGGCATCATTCAAGTTTTCAGCTTGCCTCAAACACCTACACAAAAATGTTCCTAGTTCTCGGAATATTATAGATAAAAGTTTCATCTCAAATATATTGATTTTTATCAGCCCATGAAAATTATATTGAACGTCAAAATAATATTTATCCACCACAATAGAGCTAAGTTTAGGACAACTGACACCTACATAATATAGGTACTATTTGTCTGCATACAACCCGTCCACCTACGTAGAGTTTAAAAGCGTCTAAGTAAGGCAATACAATTCAAGTAGTACTTTTAATTTTAATGACGAAAATAAATTAAGATTTGAACTATACTAGCTTTCTGTACGCGGTTTCGCACACCTTAAATTCGGGGATCAGTGAAGGGTACTTTCATACCAGAATATATATATACAAACATACACTCGTTCGACCGTCTCGACTCTGAGGATATCACCAAAACTATTTCTTCAATCGTTCAATAGTTGTAACGTGTTTCTGACAAACATCCAAACTTTTACATTTAGAATACTAATAGAATACTATATCATAAATCTTTATCAGAATCTGTGGACTTAAAGAATAATCCTGTATTAAAACTATAACTACCAAACAATAATTTTTGCCCACGTCACGTTAACCCAAAGGGTACTTAGAAATAAAAGCGACGTTTCTTAAGTACAAGATAAAAATTCGCTTAACAGCAAACAAAGAACGAGCAATATATTTCCACTAGACAGATATGACCTTTTGGGAGACTTTAAAGGTTTTCTCCTGAAGCTTATCCAATTTAATGTGTTCAGAAAAACATGTATAAAATGTTAAACAAACAATTGTATTGCGGTTTCAAATTTATGTTTACGAGGAATCCTTTTTGAATAAGCAAAAAACCCTTTTTATTTTAATCAGATGTTCAGTTGTTAGCGCTTCTAAAAGTATCTTAAAATAATTAAAGATTGTATGGTTTTCCTTTTATTTGATTTAACGAGTTTGTTAGAGAGGTTATGTCTTATAAATGATGAAATATTTGCCAAGCGGAAATATTCAAATGCAGTTTTCTCTCTTTAAAAACAAAATTATGTTTTCTTGTGATTTCATTATAAAATTCAACTCTCTATAATAAGTGGCGAAGAAATATTGATAGCATATAGCAATAACGATGCTATAAATTTTTTATCGCAGATTAAAAAATAAGTAAATATCACTTACCGTATTTTCAGTAATATCGCTAACTTCACAATGTAACACAGCGGTAGTGCCTATCTGTGCTATAACCGTCGTACAGTTCTCAGTCAAAAATATACCATTTTTACTTTTACCACTTAATTTATTCACAGCGGACGCAGTTGAGTCTCTATACATTTTCTTCACTTTATTTAACGATTTAGACATAGTAGCTTCATCGATTTCTACTGCTACTTCTTTATCTGATCTATCATGTTTGTGATGTTTATCACGTTTAGTTTCTTTGTCTTCGATAATATTATCTATGTCTACATCTGTATAGTCATTATCTAGGATAGTATCGGATAGTCGAAGAGGTTTGGGTAGTTTAGGATGTGTTGTGCTGTAGGCACTTATTGTGTAGGGGTCGGTGCGGTCGTCAACTTCTGTTGTATACATTGTTGATTCTGTTGTTGTACTAGTTGATGTTGTTCTTCTTCTGTGACCTGTAAAACAATTTCATTAAATTATTCATGTCTGATCTCTTATCTGACATTATTTATCTATAGTGATATTGTAATGCGGTAAAATTTGTTTGTCTGTTTAAACACGCATGAATGTACCATATGAATTTAGAAAAAATATATCTGAACATAACCAAGTTTAAAAGGCTATAAAAGTCAAAAGTCAAAACGTGTATTTTCCAAATTGGCTTCTTTCGAGGCGCTTTTAGAACGTCATATACATTTACATAACAATATATATTTTTTCATTTACCACCGATTCGGAAGGCTGTAATTATAAGTTATCTACGACACGGTTAAAACTGTAGAGTTAATAGCAACTCATAAAATAACCCTTTAACAAGATATCGAATTTATTGATTTTATGTCAACCTTCATATAAACGTCCTTAGAGGTCAAATGTCAGTGATGAATGAGTGTTTTTCCAAAAGACATTAAACCGACATAAACTGAAACCTTATATAATCAAATGATCACTAATATTAATGATCGAATAAAAGCCTTCAAAGTTATGACGTCTCA
This sequence comes from Phoebis sennae, assembly GCA_001586405.1. Classification (NCBI taxonomy): domain Eukaryota; kingdom Metazoa; phylum Arthropoda; class Insecta; order Lepidoptera; family Pieridae; genus Phoebis; species Phoebis sennae. Next base: position 87,369 of record LQNK01000262.1, on the reverse strand, counting down.
TTTTAATATAAATCTTCAATAATGTAAAACCCTAACTGTACTGCTGAACTATTTTATGAAAATCAAAAAGGTATTTCAATAACTCCTGCAGCTAATAGCCTATCTTTATACGAAATTTCGTCAAATTCCGTACAGTAGTTCCGGCGTGATTGACACACATCCAAACCAAACATCTCAACAACACTCAAACATCCAAACTCACATTTATAATATTAATAAGAAGCATCTTTTTTACATTAGTCACATCATTAAGAGCTTACCGTTTGAATGTTATTTTTTCCTCAAATATATCATTATAATTATAAAGGAACCCATCTTACACCTGGTCTTCAAAGCGTGTTTTAATTAGCGTACCTCGTGTACCAGTCCAATTAAATGAATTTATCATTAATTGTATTAAACTTGTATTTTAATTATACGCTACGATTTCTTGACTTGAGTGGTCTTCAGTATTATCATTAATTATATCCATGGCTACAGTTTCGCTAACGGAAAATAATACATTTTTAATAATGAGGGCCGTTGAGTGTGCTCTGGAAGGTTCGAGTCATCTGATGTTAATTATTGTTCGACTAGCTGCTGCAGCTTCGCTCGCGTGAAATTCAGGGACATTTAACACAACGCCATCTAGTGCCAAACTAAGCGAAGCTTTAACTATGGAAATTAGATAACTGATAGACATACTCAAACATACTTTTTTAAATACATTAAAGATAGATTAACACCCAGATAGTAGAAATTTAGTTTTTATCACATAAACATTTTCTACTCGTAGGATTGAACCCACACCATCTGGCGCAATAGAACATTACCACATCCACTGCGCCTATCGAGACGTCAATATGGTTCAATGAACAGTATTCTATCACCCAATTCAGCTTATATCATGTCTTTCACACCCTCCTAATATTATAGATGCGAAAGTTTGTAAGCATGTATATGTTTGTTAATATTTCATAACTACTGACGATTATGATAAAACTTGATATATCTATAGGGAAGGGTCCAGAATAACATATACTTTTAATCCCAGAATTGCTACGTGACTAGAAGTTACGCAGGGAAAACCACGGCTAGTAGATATATAACATCAGTAAGATATTAGGATATATAGTTACGTAGAAATACGTGAAATTACAAACTTAAATCAATTATATTATCCCGATTTTGGTATCACAAATTAAGTTATTAGAAATTAAGCGATTGTCTGGTAACACAGAATGTAATTACGTTAGAAGACTACAATTAAGTCCTAAATATAATTGCCCTTTGTTGGCTTTAAGTTTTGTAATAGAATTGTTTTTGGGTAATAACATGATACAATTTTATTAGTTTTAAGCTTAGAACTTATTATATTTGAAGTGAAGAGAAGTGTTTTTTTATTAAAACGACGATATGTAATACAAAATAAGTGTAGTGACAAATGTATGGACTAGAGAACAGAGAAAAATATTAACTACCGTTTTCTGCCCGTGGCTTCGCTTGCGTTTAACTAGGGGTCTATACTCTATAGGTCAATACAATATCATACTATAACTAATGCTATTAGCCTATCTATACAAAATGTTTTCTTTATCCTAAGGTTGCCTGGTAGATATAGTTGTTAAGCGATATGGACACCTATTTGTATGTGTTAATCAATGTTTATGAATACTTTCATTAATGTTCTTGTGTTCAATAAAGCGTTTTGTAATTATTATTATTTGCAACGCTAATAATTTCCGCTTCGCTTCAAATATTTCTCAATTAAAATATTTCAAAAATAATACTTGAAAATCTTGCAGGTATAAATAATAGATAAGTATTATAATCAAATATTTTATTCTTGGTCCTTCTCTGAATCAAGTTTTACACGTAGAATTTATTATATTTTATGTAACCCTAGAATACTAAAATTGACACTTCAAAGGATCTAAAAGTGACTAGGCACTTAACTTATTCAAATAAACATTATTTTAGGCAAAATTTTATTAGAAATGTAGCAAAAATTTTACGTTGAGATCACAAAAAATTCAGTTTAGATTTGTATAGAATCTACGTGAATGTTATAAAAATACTGAATAAAAAACGAAGTTCTTTTATTTATCAAGCGACTTATATAATACTAGTGGCTTGAATTAATAATACTTCAGATATGACTGACTACCTCGTTGGTCCAGTGGTTGCATCTTTGACTAAAGATCGGAGGTTATCAGGTTACAAATATGAGTAACAATAAATAAATATTCCTGGACATTTAACACAACGCCATCTAGTCCCAAACTAAGCATAACTTGTACTATGGAAACAAGATAACTGATAGACATACATAAACACATTTTTGTAAATACATAGATACTAAAGATAAAATTAACACCCAGGAAGTAGAAAATTATAATGTGGGGATCGAACCCACACCCTCCGCAATAGACCATAGCTGAACCACTCCGCCAATCGGGCCGTCAAATAACTCTATCAAAATGACAATCCTTAAAAGTGTTTACCAAAAGTAACTATTACTAAAGATTAAATAATAAAAAAACCTAACCTTTCTTGTGATGCCGCGTAAAATTACCAAACACGCTGCCCAACCTCTGCTGATTCCTACTAGTACACAATTCCAGCAACGTCAGATCATTCGGGTTCTGAGTAACGAGAATGGACGATCTCTTCGACTCCATAGCACCGGTGTTCACTAGCAATTCCGCTTCGAGTAACAGAACAACAGTAGCGTAGAATAGCTTTAGTTCTTTGCAAAACATTTTTGGCACTAGCGACGCGTTCGATCACGTTCCGCACTTAAGTTTATAGTCATTATTGTGTTTGTGTGGCGTTTCGGCTGGTGTTATCTTGATTTTCGGTGCTTCTGCATTCTGAAACAAAATTGTGTTTTATTGATTTCTATAGAAACAGTAGTCTTAAAATCAAACAGTAGTTGCACGATTTTATTTGTACACACTGGGAAGTAAAAATCTAGCGAAAGAGAGTGTGCATGTTTCGCATTATAAGAATGAACCTTTATTTTATGTAAAATGAAATATATTACAGTACATATTGACAATACTCGTTTAAATAATATAAAACAAATTTTCGTCACTCTTGAAAAACGTGTCCCAGAACTCGAACAGAAAATGTCGACATTTTTCGAAGGAGTTGTAGGACGTGCAACGATAGTATGCATTCTCTAGACTGTGGTAACATATTTGTTTCTAATCGTTTATATAATAAGTTGTACTATATTTTTATAATTAAGTAGGTTTTTTCTAACATGCGAACCACATAAATACATAAAAATTACACCTCTCTTTAACTTTTATTTGTATTTATATTTTATTTAATTTTCAGCACCATTTATATTCCTCGTAGAAATGTAATTATTCAAAATTAATTAGGTCCCCGTAAATGTACTTAACACATTTGATTAAAGTAATGCCAAATCGATCGGTTATATTACGAACGGTACAAAACTTCGAAAGCAAACATTTACCGTTTCAACTCAAATATCTTATGTAACATGTTCACATTATAAATTCCCTGGCCTTATCAAACTATTGACAAGTAAACGATACGTGTTGAAGCAATTTTCCCGTAATTGCGGTTATGATGTATTTGACTAAGTTCCCGGTGTTTACTGAAGATATATTCGTAATTAGTTATAACATTAAAGTTAAATTTTATGTGCAAAATGAGGGTAGCCCTGTCTCTTGCTATCTCTTTCGTACACGCCGTGCGCTATAGCTAAGAGATGGAGGGTATCTGCTGTTCTCTTTCACGCTTTCTTAAGAGCATTCCCTGCTAGCGGCACTTCACCTCAAGACATCAGACGCGATGCACGTGAATGCGGTGAGTAAAATAAAACTAAATAAATGAAAATAGAGCAACTGATGTCAAGAAATAGATATTAAACAGTAGGTTATATTCCTACTAATATTTAAAATTAAAGGTTAAACAGTTAAATAGATTTGAAGTATTATATAACGTATACCGTACTCACATAATAAATTCTAAGCTTATCAAACTATCGACAAGTAAACGGTATGTATTGAAGCAATTTGCCGGTAATTGCGGTTATGATGTATTTGACTAAGCTCCCGGTGTTTACTGAAGATAATATATTACTGCGTAACTAGTCGTGACAGCAAGGTGGTTAGGGTGTTTAGTGGTTAGTAATTGTAGTATTAAGTTCAATGCACTAAATACAAACTTATTAGTTACCAGCTTCTCACGGTTTTGCTTGCGTTAATTTCGGTGTCTATAGATGAAAAAACCATCCTTCCTCTTAATTCAGCCAAAAGTCTATCAAACCGTTCAGTAGTTTAGGCGTGATTGCCACATAGACATCCAAACATATAAGCTATCAATTGTATAATATTAGAAAGGTAATAAAAAGGCGAAGAATAAATAAAAAAATCACATATTATTATAACCCTCATTAATAATATTCTTCCTTAGGGATGGTATGGTGATGTTATAATACCTATCGTTTCTGCGTGATAGTTTCATACAAGATAAGATCATAAGATTTAAAAAATACTATACATAAGATTATATTAAAGTCTCATATTGTTCTTGGTTTGAAGTTAAAAATTGTTCTAAGGTGTTGAAGAAGTTAGAATTGTAAAACTTTTCATTGGAGGGTTGAAAAAATAGATTGCATAAAACTGCCGCAGCTGGTATGCGAATAAAAATATCAGAAAACGTGCGAAACATTTTCAAAAGTGAGCGTTAGCCACACACAGCAAAACTGAAACGGACTGTGGAAGCGTCTGTGAGTCGATCAAATAGCGCAGTCGACCCACTGTTTGTTAGATATAAACTGTGTCTTTGGTTACTGTTAGTAACATTTGTTTACAGTAACTGAAATGTCAATGTCATGATGATATACAGTGCTGCCATCGATTTCATTAAAGAATATTATTTTTGTATTTAGACTTGTTTTTAGTTTAAGAATTAAATGCATTAGTTATCTTTGTTTAGTATTTAATATCGTTATTAATTATTATTGGAAATTGTAATAAACTAGCGCCATGTATTTATGATATTGTCACATACCCATTCTTAAATTGTGTGTCATTTATAAAATAGGTTAAAAGGACTTATTTTATTGTAAGGACTGTACTCGCCCCTTTCTATTACGAGACGTTGGATATTTTTTTAATGGCTAACCCAATAACTCGCTCCAATACATCTAACATTTCAGTGAATACGTTGGATCTTAAATTTCCAAACTATCCGACACTTTCAGCCATTAAACGGTATAATAACACTTTGTAACGTAGCCTCATGTGCATCGCTTATGGATAATCAACGGTATCGAAATAACAGTTAACTAACATTTACTAACAGTTTAAACGGTAATTCGCTTACACGTTGTCTAAACTGTAACAACTTGTATGGATGTAGTGGAAGAGTATACGTCATTTTAGTATAGAAGTCGAGAATTGTATTCAAGGCAAAATGATAGCTAAGTAGCTATAGCGGTTAGGCCCATAGCACATGGCGTATTTTAAACGCGCAGGCGACGCGCGTATTAGGAACGCGCGTCTTCGGCGCCGTAGACGCCGATTCTTGCGTTTGCATTGATACAAGTGCGCGCATGAAGCGCGTATACGCGCGTACCAATGAGATTCGTTTAATTTGTGTTTTTTTTATTTTTTAAAATAAATACTAAAACCAGCGTAAGCAGTGTTGTATCAACGAACGCCATTGTACACCTGGAGAGAGAAGTTTGGTCAAAACGCAAAGGCTACGAGGAACTTCAGCTTGTACACGCGCAGTAGAAGCACGTTTCACGACCGCATTGTGTGCTTAAGTTACAAAGTTGCGTTCAAATCTCGTATGAAGCGCGTATACGCGCGTCATCTGCGCGTCGCCTGTGCGTATAAAATACGCCGTGTGCTATGGGCCTTAGAAGTTACCAATCTAATATAGAACAGTAGTAGATAATGTGTTAGGATTTTAAAATGAGATGAAATTGCAATTATGTACTATTATGTTGATCGTAATAGAAATGTACTGTGATGTACACAACTTGCCAATAGATCAGTTGATCACAAATCACAGCTAGTCATACGACTATTTCCAAACTGAGGGTAGCTGGGTCGTGGCGTTAATAAGACGTTCGAGCACGCAAGTTCCGCCATGTAACAACTAATGAATGAAAATACTGAATGCAGTTTTGTATCTTTTATATT
>LQNK01000262.1:69591-80531 GCA_001586405.1 Phoebis sennae | reverse complement strand
AAATTGCAATTATGTACTATTATGTTGATCGTAATAGAAATGTACTGTGATGTACACAACTTGCCAATAGCTGATCAGTTGATCACAAATCACAGCTAGTCATACGACTATTTCCAAACTGAGGGTAGCTGAGTCGTGACGTCAATAAGACGTTCGAGCACCATGGCGGAACTGTTACTAATGAATGCAAATACTGAATGCAGCTATCTTTTATATTGAACTTTGATAATTGACATTTTAAAACAAGGATAACAAACTAAACTTGTTGCAACATGAAATTACTATTACTTATAAGGTAAAATATTCTAATGCAAAAATTTTTAAAAATAAAATTTTAAACTTACTATCATTATTAACTTGTGTAATACTAATAAATTTCAGAACTCAAAACAACTCACCCCAAAAGCTTGTAAAAACCTTGGCATTCGAGTCATAAACATAAACGCACGATTACCTTTCCACAATTGATTCTATCGACAAAATAAAAGCGCCATAGACTGTAACATTAAAATTCATTGGAAGTAATGAAGCATTGGATTCGAGGGGACATTTTAAAAATAAATTTCTTTTCAGCCGTTCAGATTTCGCACTAATTGCTTTGTCGGCCATTTTATTTCTTCGGAACGTCTGAGCTAGGGATAGCCAGTGATTGCAGAGTATTTTTCCTATATAGCTTCTAGATCTCTTTTATAGTTGAGCTAGGATTTTATTAAACTCGTTGATATTTAGCTAAGTTCTTTACTTCGGGAAATAAAAGTGTGAATTGCCATTTTCTTTGGTATATTAAAGTATTGGGGCGTGAGACGGATCTTAAATAATCTTACTGATAAATTTTTATTTAAAGACAAATAAGTGATCAGACTTCTATGTCCAGCCAGGCTCAAATATTTTTTTCACGAATCCAATGGGATCGAACCCATGACAAAACGAAAGATTCTGGGACATTTAAAATCCGTTATTTATGGTATGGTATTTATCAGAAAAATTTCGTCATATCTTCACCGAGGTTTACCTCCGTTCGGTAGCGAAACTAATGTTCTAACCAATCAACTAACGTTGAGAAAAATTAACATTTTATACGCTGCGCTCTGTCTGTAAAGAGCTATAATATAAATTTAAAATTTGTGTACTTTTTACAATTCTTCGAAAAAATAACCACATTACATTCTCCCTTAGTTCTGACAGACCTTTGGGTATGCTAATGGTTTGTTATACAAGAATTGTCCATTAGTTTCAACTATTGTCCCTCGTGCGTGGAATTCTGGGATTCATAAAAAGTTTCCGTTATTTTTATCATATGTAATTTTTTATAAAGTAGCTACTAATAATATGTGCACCTGGAGAAATCTGAAATAAATGAATTATTATTAAAAGTGGTCACTGAGTGATTATGTCAGTCCCATGAATTTGAAAACATATTCATGCTTGCTCTGGTTAATACAAACACCAACCTACACATCGTTGCTTTCCTGGACAAAGGTGAAGTAAAGAGACTATTACAAAGTAAGTTCTGGAAGTTTGAAGTATTACAAAACAGAGTGTATAGTTTTAAGTTTTGTTATAGAATAGATATATAATAAACGCGCAAATTGAAAGTAATGAAAATAACTAAAGAGGATCAAATAATTAATAATGTTCCACTGAATACTATGATTAATTTTATTGTTACTTTTTGGTGCCATAGTAGTAATAGTAAGCAATGAAGCATGCGGTTTTATGGCATTGCCAGCTTTAAAGAATCGGATGGGGATAGAATAGATGGGAAACAAATAGAATACATTATTTTCACACTAAATTTTTAAACAACTCTACACAACTCGACAGTACAAAAAAGATCAATAGACAAATAAAGGAACACAAGTACTATAAATTATTATAAAAGTTAAGCTGATAATATATAAGGACGACCATGTGGGGCTTTAAGAATGTACCTAGATGTCGAAATGGGACACCACTCAGGTTATCTACGTACTATAAACCACTGCACTGCATTTTCAGTGGTTCTCTTTTGTTGTTCGTAGCGCTAGATATATATCATATGTATCTATATAGGATACATGCCACAGTTTCTAATTAACTATGTTAGGTTTCATGACTTTGTTTTTTTTTCAATTTTCATCGAAAGTTCCCACCGCACAGGCCTCGCTGGCGTAGAAATTTAGAGTAGGCGCGCGTGATTTGTGCGGTTTTACCATACGGGAACGGATTAATTAAAGGCAACAAGAGAAGGAAAAAAGTTGTAGTAGTAGCTTAAAAAAATAAAATAAATAATAAAATAAATTGGATATACTTACAAGCAACACATGTGGATAAGTGACATTTCATTTACATACATGTTAGCTTCGCGTATTGAATAAGCTAGCTAAGCTCCAAAACTACTGGACCGATTTTGACGAAATTTTGTACAGAAATCCTTTAAAGCCCAGGAATGACATAGACATGTTTTTTTCCCGAAAATCCTACGGAAACGGGATATAAACGCGGGTGAAACTGAGGGGCTCAGCTAGTATTTTATACCTTACTTACGGCCATTTTCAATAATGTATCAATGATTATGGATAGATTGTTATGTCAAATTATATGACAATAGATAGAGAAAAGTCATAGCAAATGTATCCGTCGTTAGGATATTGATATCAAAGTAAGTTCAAATAGATAGATTTGTCTGACTTTAGTAAGCAAAACAAGGGATAGATAGAATATTGAAAACGGCCGTAAGTCACTTTAACATCGTTACGTATTGGAGCACGCATCAACGTTTTGGAAGTTTTATATTTCATTATACCGTAAGTAGTTAATTAACTAACACCTGACCTTTTAGCGAAGCCGGAGATCAGCTAATGGTTTAATTAAGCTACGTACCAAGTGCTTGGAAATTGAGATGGCATCTTTAGACTATTATTTGCGGTTAAATGTATTCTTCAATAGAGTTTTTCATTAACGTTACCTATTTTCATCGTGTGTAAATTTGTTTACCCGTGTGTCGCCACCACATGTCTACCCATGGTTGTCCTAAGGAGCGACAGAAGGTAATTCGGCTGCATAACATCTTCAAAGTCAGAATCGAACATTACACGATTGGGTCAAGCTCGCACCGGTGATATAACCAAGAGAAGATCGAAGAAGTATTGCACTGTGCTTTGTACGGTGAACGGGAGAGGGCCTAGAGGCCTGTATTCCCATCACATTCATCTCCCATATTGTTCTACTCCTCTCCCGATTTCCCATCCTAAATCGTCTGCTCCCCTCCCTTTCCTTCGAGCCGGCAATATGCGAGACTTTGATGTTGTAGATAATATATAAATATAATGTATATATAAAGACCAATTGATCCCATTTTGTATGGAATTATATCGGTCATATTCCAAAGCTTCTGAATATCAGTATAATTTATGCACTAGAGTTATATAATTGGATATTTCAAATGCGTACCCGGAGAACTTGCGGCGGACATTCGAGCGATTTAAAATAAACTCCTTCAATTGCTTATTGATAAGGGTTTCTCAGAAAATATCTTTACAGATTTATAAATATAAATATTCTGGGACATTTAACACTACGCCATCTAGTCCAAGCTAAACAAAGCTTGTACTATGTTAATTAAATAATTGATACATATACTTAAACATGGTTTTTGGTAAATCCATACATACTATAGATAGATAAGCACCTAGACAGTAGAAAATTACAATTTTCATCACATCATAATTTTCTACTCGTGGGGATCGAACCCACAACCTTCGACGCAAAAGACCATTGCCACTGCGTTTGAATTAGCACTAATTATTTAAAAAACTGACAAAAGGAACGTGAAATTATATTATAGTAGGTTTATTATAGTAGGCGATAGTAGGTAATTTTTATGTCGTATAAAACTTGTAAATATCAAATTTGCCACCACTTCAATACTACATCCATAAAAGTGTAATAACTTTCAACACGCAAAATATTACATTATACTGTATAGAAACAAATTTCAGTAAAACCAACTACTTGTACTTTTACTTACGTAATTAGAAGTACAGTATACGTATAGTAAGTATAGTAAAGTGTGCGTAAACTTTCGTACCAATTTCAACCAATTTCGCTTCGCATAATATTTATAATTCGCATTAAAAATGAAAGCCAAGCAAAATAGTTTTATTATTTATACACACGCCAGAGCCGCAGTCCTTGAGCATTCATTTTACGATTCATAAAGCGGATTACAAAATTGATTTAGAACCTTTGACTACGTTTTGCAGACTGTCAGGCTTTTTATGTTTTTGTAACCTTTGAAGTGGCCGTTCATATTAAATTAGGTGTTTTAAAATTTAAATTTCGTAAATTTTCAGTTATTTCATTAGAGTGGGTGCTTGGAAGTGAAAATGTTTTAAATTAAATATGGGCACAGAATGTTGTAAGGTTTTGTAAGTTTTCAGCATCAAAAGAACTCTTCTGTTTTTAGAGTTTTATGATGAAGTAGATGTTACTTACTTACTTTCAATCTTAGCTATGTAACTAGGTCCTTTTTATTTATGCCAGGTGTTTTCTATGTTAGTCTTGAAAATAGGGGATATAGAATAAGCGGTGTGGAAGCTGGTGGTATAAATATAATTTAAAAAACTGTATCTATACCACCAGCCAAAATATTTTACAAGAATTAAATATCGAAATTAAATATAAAACTGTACACTCTATGACGTGATACTAGTAATAGATTACTATGAGTACTAACAAGTACATGACGTGGGGATCGAACCCACACCCTCCGGCACAATTTACCACTGTCACATCCAGTGCGCCAATCGGGTCGTCAAAAACAAACTGCACATGTACCAATATTTATTCAAACATCGATAAAAATATAGTTACAAATTGAAAACAAAAATAAAACTAGCGTCATATCAAAACGTATTAATTAAACATTGGAAAAGTTCCAAGCAAATACATGTAATTGAATACGCTTTGGGACACAGAAACTCGTATAGCGTATTATCGGTCGCTCTCATGTTTTATTCGGCTGTACCTGTACCTGTAGTTAGATGATATGAGAGAATAGATAGGATGAGATGACCTAATGTTGAAGAAACATTTAATCTACACTAATATTATAAAGAGAAAAACTTTGTTTGTTTGGTTGTAGTGAATAGGCCCAAAAACTACTGGACGATTAGCAAGGGCTTTGTTTTATAGGCTATAAATAAGCTAGTATGTATGTATGTATAATTTATTTCTGTTTGCTTACAACAGAAGAATATCCCCGCCCTGTTTTTTTTACTTTTTCCTGATCTGTCATTTCAGTGATTTCGCAATTTTTTCCTTTTTATGGCAAAGAAATCTAAATACTACTACACTATATCTACCATAAAAATCTGAACTTCAAAAAATCTCGTCATATTTTAAGGATAATTTTTAAATTATGGAAGCAAAAATTATTAATGATCATTCATAAATTATAGTTATCGGATATTAGATCAAAGCTAGCTGTTGCGTGCGATTTTGCTACCGTAGAACAATGTTATATAGCCTATGTTTATCAGGGATAACGCAGGATTCCAATGGTAAAAGAATTTTTCAAATCGGTCCAGTAATATCGGAGCATATTCAAATTAAACAAACAAAATATCAATTCCCTCTCTAGAATATTATTAGTACAAGCCCTTGCTTTCTTACGAGAAAAAAAATTAACTGTACATATATACTGAAACATGAATTTGAAAGAAACCTATTCAACATTACTAGGGAAAACGTATATGATTCCAAACAGAAATGAATACACCCAAGAGTAAAGAAACGGCATACAACCCACGCTTTGTGGAAAGACGGTTGACCTTAAGAAATGACTTGAAATAGCATCGTTACGGTATATTCTAACGATGTCTCGGTATTTTTAAGAATTTTTATAACTAGGACAAGAAATAAAACCTTTTATAACAGCCAGCAAAGAGTACGTTATCGAATGTTTAGTAATCAAGTCTGCGTATGAAGTAAATTTCGTATTGTCTAAAGTATAGCAGGAAAGGATTAGTTTTTACCAATCTAAGTATATATAACTCAAAGGTGAATGACTGACTGTCTAAACCACTAGACGGATTGGGCTGAAATTTGCCATAAAGGTAGATGTTAACTAAGCAAAGTTTGTACAATGGAAACTAGTTAACTGATAGATACTTAAACATACTTTTTCTTGTAAATACATACATACAGACGGTAGAAAATTTCAATGTTTATCACATAATAATTTTCTACTCGTGAGATCGAACCCACACCCTCCGGTGTAATAGACCATTGCTGTATCCACTGCGCCACTGTTACTATTCGCTTGGCTCTTGCTGTAATTATATTTTTTTTCCAACCCTTATCTTAAGACTTATCTTAACATTACTCTACCATAATCAAAGTTTATTAATCATATTTCTCTTATAGGAAATTGCTGTCGTCTGCCCTCAATACATTGACCATGAGTTTAAAATAACCGATCGATATACTGCAGGGCTGGAGTGCGGTTGGAAATGTCCAATTAAAATTGGTGTAGTTTTATGACCTTCTAAACTTTGCCGTATAACGCCAATCAAGCGAGACGAGTGACTAATGATGGAATAAAAAGGGGACTAGGGGATTACGCCGTCAAAGAGATGGTCTGAAAATGTTTGGGGTATTGGATTCGTGTGGGTATTTTATAGGGAATAATAACTTTTCGCAAAAAAATAGAACCGACTTCCTCACTCTTAACAGTAAAACATAACTTTTATTTTATTTTTGTTGAAATCTATACAAAGTCGATGCCTTAATTTATCTTTAATTTAGCAAGATTTTGCACCAACTCTGTATAGATTTAATTTTTTTTTTCTCTTTTTAGTGACCTGTGGAGGGTAAAAACATCATCTAGTCACAATTCAGTCACAGAGTTAGAGTTTAATGACTATATACATCATAAAACCTTAACCACAGAGCTTCTTCAGTCGAATTTCGAGGAGTTCCCTCGAATATCTTCCACATGGATGATCAGACTTGAACCAAATTTCTATGGGATCACACTAACACTCTATTTTATCGAATGCAAAAATCTAAAACAACAAACGCCGGAGATATGCGGTAAAATAGATAAAAAAATATATAATACGGTCGAATTGAGAACCTCCTCCTTTTTTAAAAATCGGTTAAAAATTTGCACTACAAATAAAATATTTTTTTTGCGATAAATAAATAAAGGTAAAAACTATTATGCTATAAAATGGGAAGAAATCATGATAACGGAATAAAAATAAACATTTTTACTACAAGGTAAAAGTACTTTTCAAGTTTTAATCATTACTTCTATACATAAAATATTGAATATATTTTTACAGCTAAAAGTCGAATATTTTATCCGCTCTTAAATTTAACCAGTAAATCCCGTTTGATAATGAAATGTGTGGTTTTGTGGCTAGCTATCGCTTAGAATTAAGTGCCCTGAAGTTTCGTAATACTTATTTCTAGTTCAATTGTACTATTCAGATCTATTTTCATTATATTTTAATTCAATAGCCGATAAAAGGTGGATTACGTCACCGTTTGTTAGGTCATGCTTAGCTCGGTTCTGATAATAATATGTTTCTTTGTTTGTCCAAGATTCGAATCTCCATTTCAATTTAAGTTAATGTGTAATTCTATACTAATGTTAAAAACTGATTTTTTTAAACGCGCTAATAAAAGTATTACTTGGATTTGAAAACATATTTATAACTAAGTGAGCCCCGCGGTTTCACTCGCGTATAGTTCTCGTGGGATAAAAGTATGCTGTGTACCGGTTATCAAATGATATTGGTACAAAATCTCATACAAATCGGTGTAGACCGACAGTTTCGGAGGTTCTTCATCAGGGGGAGTGAGACGTTTAAGCGTTTACGTCTCTCCTCACAAACGCTAAAAAACAGTGAGTATATATCGTCTCAATACAATTAAGGCTATATATATAGGCTATAAATATAATATAACCAGTTTATGTATTTTATACCAGGATAAAAGAGTCATTTACCACAAGGACAATCTATTTTGAAAGCTTTCTAACCGCAAATTTTCGTTATGGACCACACACGATAAAATAGCTTTGATGACTGGGTCAATCCCGGTAAAATCAACTTCCTGATGTATTTTCAAAGCCTTATAGCCAACAAAAAACAATTTTATTCAGCAAAACGTTTGATCATAAAATATTTTTGCGGGTAGCAATCGATTATAATTTAGTGCTCCGAGCCTCGTACGCCTAACCTATATCTAGTATTTTCTAAATAAATAAACCGCGTTTAAAATCCTTTAAAAAGTATTTTATTAAATACTTATGTGTAGTTAAGCTGTTCTTTCCGAATCTCGAATTTTATTTTCGGTAACAATTCTTTTGATATAAATATATGATCTAATTTTGAGTCACATCAAAATACGAGGATTCTATTAAAAGGTTTGTAGTAAAATAAGACGTTATTTTCCTTAACGCCTTCTTCTACAAGTACGATTTATTTTAGACCACAAATGTTTGGTATTGTATTATATTATCACAGTCTAAAGAATACATACAGTCGTTGCACGAAACTGTCACATAGACAGCGTCCCAAATCTCCTTATATTAATGTCGACATTTTCCGTTCGTGTTGCGGGATACGTCTTTCAAGAGTGACGCAAATTTGTTAGAATAAAATTTGAAAGAGTGTCGTCGATATGTAGTGTAATATAATACATTTAAAATGTTTCATTACACAAAATAAAGGCTATTTCTAATGCGAAACATAAACAGTCATTCAAAAACCATAACTTTTATTTCCCAGTGTGTACAAACTTTGTGACAGCCCTGAGGCTTGTATCATTGCTTGTCTTAGGTACATGCTATTATTATTATTATTATTATATAACATTTAGGTATAGGAGAGAAGCCGCGCGGAATAGTAAGTGACTACTAGATATATTTTTATGTAACAGCGGGCAAGCGGAGTATGCGGACCACCAACAGCAAACCGCAGATACCTTACCGGCTTGAAGGAACGGGAGGGGATAGGGAGAGGATCAATTATGGGAAATTAGGCGAGGAGTAGAAAAGGGTGGGAGGATGGGATGGGAATAGATGAAAATATTACATAGACTCTTGTAAAAATAAATGCAAATATCACATCTAAGCCGTTGGTTAAATTCATAAATTACGAGTCGATATTAAAATGATTTTACAAGTCTTATTTAATAAAATTGCTTATTAATCTTATTTAATTTATTTTTAACAAATATCTTGCATGCAGTGCTTATTCTTAAATTAGTTATACATTAAGTTCTAAATTATTTGTATCATATTTGTTTGTTTCAATGCATTAACTGTGAATGAATCAATAAAATAAATAAATGTTAAAAACTTAGAAAACTCAATGTTATTAACTTCACTAACACATTCTGTAAATAATATCTATTTTATTATATTTATATGTGTGTACATTGGTATGTAAGTATATTGATATTTGTTAGCGTATATGGTTTAATTAGTTAACTTGTTATTGCTCACCCACCTATCACTCTAGTTTTTAAACTAAAATCCTTTTTTCAAGTGGTTGTCTGGAAGAAAATGCTATTTAGCGTTAAGACCGCCATTTGCACTCTTCGCTTTATTTTAAGTTTTTTATAATTACTTTTCTATGCTTATGTTTGTGTGCAATAAAGTATTTCATTTCATTTCATTTCTGTAAAAGCGCCTACCTCCACATCATAACGACAAGCAAAACATCAATACCAGGCGTAAATTACATTCAAAATGCATTTGCAACGAAATTGTATGTACATGACATGGAGGCAATTTGCGGTATTTTATTTAGTAAAGCACTCTATTCCAGGAATCGTAAATTAACGTTAATGGAAATGTAGTAAAGATACGGAATGATACGGTGTTGTGATATATTTTGTGTTTGTTATAAGTTGTGAATTTTGTTTGAACTTTTGGAACTCGTGCATAAACCATATTCATAAAAGTACAATTTGCGTGAGGCAGGAAACCTGTACTATGTGAAATACCATTATTCTTGTACTATGTGAATGCTTATACCACTGAACAATCCCGTCACACTTCTAATTTATATTATTTCTCTAAGATCGTATCAATTAATATAACTTTTGAAAGAAAGCAATTTCACATTTAAAAATTAATTCAAATAAAATTAGGTTCAATGTCAGTTTATAAATATTTATCTAATTATTTTTTAATATATATTTATCATTTCACTGTTAGATGTGTGTTAAAACTAGTTGGAAGTAAATCACAATGGATAGGCACAGAAGACAAATTCCATATAATCGCGATCGAGCATTGCACACATTGACAAAATTCATCGACACGATATCTTGGACTACATGAGATGCGCTGAAGCGAAATCTGGGCCTCTTTTCACAAAAGCGAATCCGATCGGAAATTATCGAAAATTGGAACAAGATTCATACAAATTTCGACCGAAACTTCTTTTTTAAAATATAAAATAACACCCCTTTATAACATTTTTAGAGTCAAAATATTAAACACGTTGTGATTTCCTTTTGTAACAGGTGAGCATTAAATAAAATAGGTACTCAGATATCAGTTGGTGGGCACACAGCACAACGGGTACGTCCGCTCGCCACAGATGACAGGTGTGATGTGTCAAAAGTGACACTAGTGTGACAGTGACAGCGCCCCACCGGTCCAACATCTAATATCACATCAGGTAAACATTTTGTATAAGTTTTTTAATAGTAATTACAGAAACCAATTAAAAAATACGCCCTGAACTGATAATTTTTTTTTGGAAGTCGCTTAAAAAGTGTCTTCGTATGACAGTCATCATTACTATATATATATTCTGTGCCGTGTTTTAAATTTAATTATAAAAAACTTATATTATACCAACAGCAAAATCAGCTTTAGTCGCTTTGTTATTTTTATGTTTATCCTATAATTATATGTATATTCTATGTTA
>LQNK01000262.1:28870-40530 GCA_001586405.1 Phoebis sennae | reverse complement strand
AGATTTACACTTTGTGTATGCCTTGATTACTTACTACGCTATTTGATTATTTTTTGTTGTTCAGACACTTTTAGTTACTTAATTACTCGTCACTAGACTAAAATAGCATAGTCCAACTACTAGTATAGTATTATATTATCTATGGTCCAACCTAGGCTTTATACCCGGTTACTGAATATTTCAGTAAACAGTCAATAGTTATTCATTAAAGCAACTTGTCAGATAAATTTCAAAAGAAATTCTATGATGCGTTACTTAGAATCGTAATTGCCAGTTACCGGACGCTTAGTGCTATCGAATATATAAACTAGTGACTCAGAAACTGGATATACGATAGCTATTAAGTGGCATTTGCATAGAAGATAGAATACAAAGTTGTTAAGTATTTATACAGTAATAGTTACTATCCCCAGCATTACTCGTGTAATTAATCTTCCTCAGTAATCACACTATCTATTGGTGAAAACCGTACAAAAATCAGTTTAGTACTTTTTGAGTTCATAGCTATCAAACAGACGAGATTTTATAATAGGTAAGTAAAATTATTTATTCTAAAAAAAAATAGTTTGACAGATAAGACAATATAAAACTCTAAAGCCCTAACCTTGCTTGAAAATGAAGACTAATGCGAATTCTCGACACCGAATTCCAAATTTAAAAGACGTCTACTTTTTTTTTATCGGGACACGCTTTTCTTTTTTTTATTCATTAATAAGTGAAATAACAGTAATAATTGTACATTAAGACAAATAATAAATTAAGGATTAATTAAAAAATAAATTTATTCACCTAATAACTCGCTTTTTATTACTTATTTTTAGCAAATTTATAATAATTCAAAACCAAGTATGGCAACTAATATTAGGTTTCAAAAATTAATACTAATTAAGTTGAAATATTATTCTAAGACCACATTCTGGTTAAAACATAAATATTCTACTAAGTAATTTTAAAAATCAAGATTTTGAAGCACTCCCTATCATAAAAGTTATTTTTTATTGATATCAAGCATACCAAGTATATTTAATTATTTATGTACTTACTTCTCAATTATTTTAGAAAAATAAATGTGAAGTAATTAATCTTAAAATTGCAGAAAATAATCTTAAATTTAAATAATTTTACAACAAACAGATAAACAGCTGACAACTTACTGAATATTTTGTTAATTAAAATCCATTCATAAAATTAAAATGAAATATAAACCACAAATATTATTACATAATTATGCAACTCTAAATTGCATTAAGTAATCACAACGCATTAAAATAAAATAATTACCTTTAATAATATACAGAATGCTTGCATAAACCGCCACTTATCACAGTACGACACGGGCAAGATATTCCAATCTCATTTCACTCACAACACAGCACAGACTATAAAAAATTATTTATCTGCAATTTTCACATTCCGCGCGAATTTCAAATGCCGAATGCGCGGCGTGACGTGCGACCGCGACGAGGAATCAAAACGCACTGAAGGCAAATGCTCATTCAGAAGTGCGAGCGAGAGGGATAAGGGTAGACTATTCTATAGCTCATAAGCCCTCAGCAATAGGAAAGCTGGAAGTATGGAGTATGGACATAAGTTTTCTTCGGTAGATGTGCTCAACCTATTTCTAAACGATTTGAAACATGGCAGCTATTGTGTCGTATGAAATCTCGGTACAGATTGTAGCTTGGTGAAATATTTCTGCAATGAACGCTGGGAAAATGTGGCGTCATGACAACACGCGTTTTAATCGGAACGTGACTTCATAAGTACCAAAACGTGATTGTACTTTGTAGTGTTACTAACATTGTATATTTGCAGGTAATTTTAAACTGTAAGCACGTGGAAAAAGGTTCTTAGAAGGTTTATCAAAGTTATTGTATGGGCGTTGAGCTTTTCATAAAATAAAAATAATCAAGACGAGCTTTTGTTTAGTTACGTAGAGCAATTTTTCATGATAGTAAATGACGAATACAATTAAATGAAATTTTGTACAGATATTGTTTGAAATCTAATAAGAGACATATGAATACTTTGATTTCAGAAATCCCACAACAATGGTGTAAATACGTGCGTGAAACCGCGGAGCATAACTAGCTTAAAATAAATTTCACTTGATAAATATTGACTATTTATTATATTATTTTTTTTATTTATTGTAAATCTGATGCTTACAACCATTGTACAATATATTATATTGTGTAACTGTTTTTATCCCAAATAAAGAAAAATAAAATAAAAATAAAAATATTTCCATATAAAAACAGTTGAAACAGTCCCTTATAATAATATTTCTTGTTCCTGTGGCCACATTACTGGAGGTCCCTAAAGCCCTTTGTAATAAGAGAATATGTCAAATCTACCTACTTATATACTCGATAGGCACACTTCAAAGAGAATTTTATGAAGGGTACTTAAGAATATGTATTTGAGATTTCTGTCTGGTCCGATTATGTGAAATGTGAATAATAAGTAGTATAAAGTATGGGGACTTAAATGTCCTTTATTGATTTTATACGTTTCTATCTTTAAGGTAAGTCCATTCGTCGGTTTCATGGAAAATGCGATCAGTACAATGCGGATGAGTGGACGCACTCGTGTTCTATAGAAAGAATATTAATGAAATGAAATTATTTTAATCACAAATACACAACAATACAATAAAACATCACTTATTTATAACTTATAATACTATGCTATAATTATTAACAAACATTTTTTCATCGAGAAGTTACATGATATCTAGCATTTTAATGAAGTGTTTATTTTTTACGTTATCTCTTAGGATGTTTATTTCTTGTTAATATTAATTTTAATTATAATGTCAATTAATGTAAACCGTGTAATTTATTTAAAATAAATAAATAAAAACAGGTCTGTGAATGTTGGCATTTGTGATAAGGCGTGCCATTCAGCATTGGCCACCCCGCAAACCTAGCACGGATATTGATGAAATATGTTATGAAAAAACAAACAGATTTTTGCATTTTTAATATTAGTTATTAAATATAATATTAAATTATTTGTGGTTATACCATAGGCTTAAATTCAAAAATTTTGTCAAATTTTTATTTCAATGTGTTTACGTATAAAAGGTTAATTACAATATTTCTACATACTATTATATACATCATTCTAATTATCTCGATTAGGAATTGAAATATCTTTAATATTTATTTATTTTCGAAACAAAAAACTAAGTAAACAAACTGAATGGGGTAAGAATTCGTGGGAACATTAATAATTAATTATATTAGACATCAAGTGGAAGGAGATGAAGTGTTCCGCTGAAAATAAACCGCGTCTTTTATAATGCCGTAATTGTAGATAATTTATTAGATTAAACGACGACCTCTTGTTACGTTGTCTTTGTTTTTTGGTTCTTAGGTGGGATTTTTGGTTAATATTACGAGGAACGAAACATCTCTTAAATATACATTGAATGAAAACAAAAAAAACATATTAAATATATTATGTTCATATGTTAATCTTATACTATGTTAATCAGATAATGTAGGATTCCAATATAAAAATAATTTTTCAAATCGGTTCATTACTTTCGGAGCCTATTCAAGTCAATCAAAAATCCTTCAATAATATTAGTATAGATTCAATTCAAAACATAATTTTTTCTCAATAAATTTAAAAAAAAATACCCATTTTTCCAAATACGAACAATATGCAAATAATTTTACATTATGTAACTACATTAAAAATATATATATTAGTATGGATAATAAACAAAACATTCATTTCCTCTAAATTACCTCATTATATAACAGTACTATTTCAGTACAAAACTAAAACCTACAAGCAAGTCCATATTTTTAACTTTCGCGCGATCCTCAAATATTTACTTTTATCGGCGCTTGTATAAAGATTTAAGAGCAAAAACTTTGCTAAGCTCACACATGAAAGTAAATTTTACGATCCCTGCTTTACGTGGGTCTAGTGACCTTCATGACCGTAAACCGAAGAATAATACACTAGAGGTCTGTAACTGAACGTTATTTAGTAATTTGGAAAGTAAATACACACATCAGTAGGGTTTTATTGCTGTTTAATTTTGTATATATAAGTTTAAGAACGTTAAACTATGAAGATACTGTGAAACTCTTATAAGTATAATATCAAATATCTTTCAAAACTTTTCTCCCTCTCCTTTCATATTCGCTATTAATACATTTTTATGTTTTAGCAGGCAAGCAGAGCATGCGGTTCATCTGATGTTAAGTGACTGACCGCAGCCCATGAACCTCCACGTCAAAATCTATCCCTCTCCCAATTTCCCACCATTAATCCTCTCTTCATCCTCTCCCCTTCCTTCAAGCCGGGAAAGCATCTGCGACACTTTAATGTCGTAGATGTTCATGGGCTGCGGTCAGTCACTTAACATCAGATGAACCGCATGCTCTGCTTGCCTGCTAAAGCATAAAAGCAAAGTTAATGATCATTTTACCAATATGAAGACACAAGTCTCGTTTTTGATTTTTATTTTCTTTTATTTCACAAATTTACAGTTGAATATATAGTGAGTTTCCTCATCAAATATAAGTCTAAATACTAATACCTATTTCGTATAAGAAAGCACTAAGAGAAATATCAAGATAAGGTATAATCTAATTACCACTAATCTCAAACACATAAGACGACAAAATTAAATGTCCCCTCCGTTCCTGCAGGTATTAAGAATATAATCATGCTATATCTACCATCTAAATCCAGCTGGGTAATCCCGCACTACTCCCCTTAGAGATATTTGCGTGAAGATTACATGATATTTATTACCTTGTGACTGGTCTTAAAAAGGGAATCGGAATAAGCTAAGCTTCGAGACAGTCTTATATTGTTTTAGACTAGCTGTGCCCCGCGGTTTCGCCTGCGTATATCTCCCGTTCCTGGGGGATATCCGTAATAAAAACTATACAATGGCCTCTCTCTTAGCTGAAATCTTAAAAAAAATCTATTTAGTACTTTTAAAGCATCATTACTTTTAATTACATCTTTTTTATATATTTCAAGATATTTAATCCCTTAAGTTTTTATAATTTTCTTTGGAAATAGGACCAAAATCTGACACTGAGTGCACGCCTCTATAAAATAGAGAATTTTGTAGTCCACGCGAGCGAAGCAGCGGGTGAAAACCTAGTGCAGTAATAAAATATATATTACAATTCAGTTTATGAATTCTATAACATAAGGTTACTTTGAGAACTTTAGTAAAAGTTAATACTGAATAAAAATATTATTATTAAATGAATTACAGCCCATAACTCTTCCACCCAAAAACAAACTTTTCCGTCACTTTAATAGCATTAGTCGGTTTCTATTTAAAATAATTTAAAAACACGAATAAATAACTTCTGTTTACTTAAAAACCGGATTATTTCAACACCCATAACATCTATTTTTATTCCTTTGACCGCAAAAAAACGCCATAAACACGGATTAAGCCCATAGAGTATAAACTAAGTATAGAGCGTGGATATGCAACTGAGGCACGTGGGTATACACCAATTGCAATCTTTCTTAGTGGAGTTAATAAATTTTAATGACTGACAGATTAAATGAAATATTTGGTATTCGAGTTTTTTAATAAGACCCTGTTAAATAATATAATTTAAAACATGAAAAAATATGTGCTAACGTATAAAATAGAACATTATAATCTGTACAACTCTTTTCCAATTAAGGAATAATCGATAAAGTAAGACATCAATATCTTATCTGGTATAATTCGTCTATCATTTATTACTATTGTAAATGCGATTGACGTTGACAGTAACAAATCCATTGCATAATAGTAATATTTATTTGTTCCATTAACATTACACTATGTCGAATGTCACAAGCCTGTGACTTCTAATTTTTGATACGAATAATTTTTATACCTATTCTTTTTTTATGTTATAACTGATGTTAAGTGACTGACCGCAGCCCATGAACATCTGCAACATCAGAGTGTCGAGATGCCTTGCCGGCTTGAAGGAATGGGAGGGGATAAGGAGAGGATTAATCATAGGAAGTTAAGAGAGGAGAGGACGGAAGAGGAATGGGATGGGTATACAGTCATTATTAATTATATATAAGATTCATTTGCAAACACTTATTAATTCAAGCCATAGTAAGGGAACAGAAGGCCCTGATAATTAACGGAGCTTTAAAATGTATAGCGCACGCTCTATAATCTTTTATGCTCTAGGATTTATCCCCTATATTTATTTGAACAGTCGTTGACGAAATCGTTTAAGGACTCGGTAAGGGAATACAAGGAAATGGAATTATTTCAAGTTTTTGTTTATTACACGCCGCAAAATCGGTGGCTTAGAAAAATACAATTTCTTTTTTAAATTTGTAAATATTTTGACTTACCTTTAAAATTAATATCGTTAAGTTACGATGGGGTTGACGTATCCAAAAGGATAAAAACCACTTTAAAATATAGATAGAAAAAATTAATATCGTCGTAAGAATACCAATCCAGATATGGAACGTAGTGTCAAGATATTTATGCTCTTTTAACTGTATTCCATGTAAACTAGTGGCTCGCTCCGAGCTAGACCTCGCGTTGAAATGTATAGCTCAAGACCTTTCATTTGATACCACACTAGGCTATATTCATATTGAAATCACCTGTTTCACCTGCCCAATTTTGGTCCGCTCCTATCTTTTTGTACATAATATTTTTCTTTGTCTATACACTTACGTACAAAATTTTATCAAGACCGAATAAATCATACTCCAGATATCTTCGGACAAACATTCACCTATTTGAATGAAGAAAGAGAACAATTTTATTAAAAAAAAAACTACCTAAAAAAAGGATGGCCACTCGGTCAAATATGAGGTTCAAAACCTCAAAACTGATATTCTGGTTTTTAATAATGGTCTGTAATATAATTTTGCCCCCCTCTATCTTCCCCCCACCGATTTCTCTTATTTTCAAACGCGACATTTACTTTTGTCTGAACTATTCGCTTATGATATCAAGATCAGATAAACAATACACAAGTTATCGTCGAACGAAGTTTTTCATACTTACATACAAACACAATCGCCCGGCCATCTTGTCTCTTGAGACTTCGCTTCGATAGGTCAATGAATAATCAAATAAATAGCGAATAATATAGAACATTTAATAATTTTAAAAAGAGAATTTGGAAGTTACTTAAATCCATATTTTTTTTTATCTAACTAACATGATGGATTATAAACACAAGCCTAACACCCGTATTCTAATACGTATCTCGAGCATTCCTCGACTTCACTCAACCTCTGTCAACGAAAATTTATATTCTGAGTCGGAAAAAACTCTACTAACTCACGTCCACTAACGTTAAGAAAATTCCGCAGTAGAAAATTTAACACCTCAATCCGTTACTTCGATTATTTATTAATAAAATATTGTATTTTTGTGTTATTTCAATCATGAATTTTCGATTGAAATTTGTCATACGTCATATTTGACGTAATCTGAGTGGAAGTAAAATTAAGGTAACTTCTTAGAATACGGGTGTTAGTGTAAATCAACATCTATATTTCAAAAACTTTAAACCAAACGAAAACGTAATAGCTGTTTGCAAAAAATCTCTAAGCAGGCACTTACCAGTATCTCGACTAGCTTGTATCGACGTAAAGCCACGGTAAGCTTCGTAAAACCGCGCAATAAAATATCCTCAGTGAGATAACTGTGCTTCTTACACTACATTTTATAAATTACTAGCTGTGTCATGCGGTTTTGAATGCTCGATAGCTTATAGCCTTCTAGGTATTATGAGTATCAAATTCGGTAAGAATTATTCTAATCCAATCAGTTATTTCCAATATTAGTGCCAACAAAGTTACTTAAATCAATAATTTTTTGATCTATATTTTTTTCAATTCTAAACTTAAAAAGGTTGTTTTTGCCAACAAATCTCTTCTTACAGCTCTTTTACAAAACCGCCTAATACACCTGACTTGAATTTTATTTCTTTCTTGCTTCTGGTCAACGCTTCGCTCGCGTATAATACAAGAAGCCTTTATGTAGTTTAGGAAAAAAATAATTATTGAAGTGTTTTATATTGAAGTAAGATATGAACGCCAAGATATGAGTAAGATATGAATTATGAACGCCAACATAATATAGATCGCATTGATCTATATTTTTTCAATGCTAGACTTAAAAAGGTTGTTTTTGCCAACAAATCTCTTCTTACTAAGCTCTTTTACAAAACCGCCCTATAAAACACGTCTCTAAGATAACTGTAGGTACTTCTTACACAACATTTTATAAGTCGTGTTAAAGCTACGCTTTGATAAGGGTCGGTTATCTGGACGTTTGGCTAAACTCCCTATTTCGGAGTTTTTACTAACGTCAGGTACAATACACCTGACTTGTATATTGTGGGTAAAATGAAACGTAATATTATTTCTTATTCTAGACCTTTGTTTTTTAGAAAATTCATATAGTATATGAATTATATATAAGTCGATTCAATCTCCACGTTTATTTTTAGTGTATTTCAATAGAGAAATAATGTTATTATATCCCAGATTTGGAGATTTTACTAACGTCATCTAAAATCAACCTAACTTATATTATGGGGAAAATGTAATGTAATATTGAGTTTAAATTATGCACGATAAAGCATTTCTATTCTATTCTATTCTATACTTATGTTTATGTAAGGCTCAATTGCGTAGTAAAGTGTATATTGCGTTCTGACGCATAAATGACGGATAATTATTATTACCACCCCTAGCAGAAGATCGGCGTGAAGCAGTTTTACACTGTGTTTCATACGGTGAGCGGGACCCGGAGGCCTGTATTCCCATATCATTTTTCTCTCATTCTGTTTTACTTCCTCTCTCAATTTCCCATCATAAATCCTCTTCTTATTCTCTGCCCTTCCTTCAAGCCAGCAAGGCATCTGCGACTCTGACGTTGTAGTTGTTCATGGGCGGCGGTCAGTTACTTAATATCAGGTGAACCGCATGCTCCACCTACCTGCTCTAGCAAAAAAAAACTCATGCAAAAAAATATACGTAGTATTTATTTTTAAAGAGTGTAAGATCAATCGACAATCAAAAATTGAAATTGATAGCAAAATCATTATTAATTAAAATATGAAAATATACAAATTGGCATTTCAATTCTGAATAATACCAATTAATATTTAACTTAAGAACACGAATCAAATAATCTGACGCCTCAGTTAATGAAAACCAAACAAAAAGTTTTAATTTAATTTAACGAGATTACGTTTAGAAATAAATACATTTTAAGCACTATTTATTCATTTGTATTATTAAAATCTAATGTTTTTTGAAACAAAAGTTAAATTATAACTCACTATGTATGCACAATGTATGGAATCAATAAAAAGTTCCTCCTGGCCGAATTTCTGCCAACCTATGCAGATATCAGCTAACAGCGTGTGAAATATTATAGTGTAAGCATATTATGTGCGCAAGCACAGGTGCACTCTCTATTCCTTCACTTTCTTAATTCCATGGGATGTAAATCCTAGCAAACAAAGGCTTTATGTACTATCCGAGGCATGGTACAAACATCGCCAAGTTCCTGACTAATGGTTGTTATCGAGATTTTTTTCAGAAACTTTTAATATATTTCTTTTGGCCTCACCTATAAGGAGTATTGAGAGTACTTTATTTTCAAGTGAAATTACAAAATTCAGGTTTTGGTAACAGTTATAATGTGAATAGAGATTGATTTTTAAAGACAGGCTGTTTATTACCCATTTATTTGAAGTTACAGTTAATATAAATTTATAAGGAGACAATTTGATGCTCTTTTTATTATAGGAAATGAAAGCTTCATAACAATAAGGCGTTATATTGAAGAATTTCGGATAAAATATTATAATGAAATATTTAAATTTCGCCAAAATGATGGTCATTTTGAATTTGTTTACTTCTAGGTGTTTCGCGAGCCTTCAAATAAATAGCATAATCAAATTAAATTAAATCAAGATTTTTTTTAAATCGACCAGCATTTTCGAAGCCTAGATGATGTTTGAATTGAATTCAAACAAACTATAGTAACCCAAACCTTTCCTCTTTATAATAGTAGTATAGACTTGCTTCTAGACACAATTTCTATTTTCAGGGTCTATAAAGTATATTATCACGTAATTCTAGTCTATCTATATACGAAATTTCTACAAAATCCGTTTAGAAGTTGCCGCGTGATTGACACACAAACATCCAAAAATTTATCAATGTTGAGTAAAGTTTAAAAACTTTACTCAACATTGAAAAATGTGCAATATAAGTAGTATTGAAAATTATAAAAATTTATAACCTTCTTATTAAAAATTAAAAAAGAACTGCCTTGTTAGCACCGTCAAGTCTTGGATTCGATCCCCATTGGAGACGTTAAAAAAATATTACATGGTAATATCATCATTAATTAACTTTTGAAAATTTTCAGCCCTTAACATATAATTTTAATTCTGCATTAACAATACATCGCAAACAATTTCAAGCATGAATTGATGGAATCCGTGGCCTATAATTTCTTGAAGCGTAAAATAAATTGTATCAAAAATATTCCCTTCCTAACGCAGTCGAATAAAACTGTTCGGTTAACCATTTCTGGATGCACAATCCAATAGTTTTTCCACATGGATGAAGCGTAAGTGATCATTGAACACGAAGATAAAAGAATTCGACATTAATTTCTGTTAAATATAAATTTAAAAGCGAGACGTTGTATTTTCTGAGTGCTAAGTGGAATTGGGTCGAAAGGCAAATTACTACCGTCTCCCAAAATCATCGTTACTTAATTGTATTTTTAATTGCTAAGCGAGCTAACTTCTGATACAAACTACTACTTAGCGATTATAAGAAAAAAAAATTAAAATATTTATTGTCAGGTAAAGATATTACAAGCACAGAAAAATATTACAAAGAGTAGCAGTAGTAGTATTAGCCTATATGTTATTCTACCCTTACCTATATGTACAAGTTTCATTATAATCGGTTCAGTAGTTTTTGCGTGAAAGAGTAACAAGCATACATACATACTTCCACACAAACTTTCACGTCTATAATATTAGTAGGATAATTATTGTCCTGGACTCCTGATCCTAGATACAATATATGATACAAGTACAGGAATCGGATTAAAAATATATCACCATTATTAGAGGCTATTTTCTATAATTTTTCTCTTTCATTAAAAATATAACAAACAATTTTAGCCCTAACTATAATTCCAAAGACTTACATTAATGCTTTTGATAAAATAGATAACAAAATACTTCTACATTTATTTGTTTTTTTGGGTTCAATCCTAAACTTTTAGTATTTGTCTGTCTGTAAATATGTTGTAATTATAAACAATTTTGAGACGTTCTATTATACATATTTTTGAAAATAATTGATTGATTGATTGATCCTATTATGACCTTGTAATGCTTTGGGTTATACCTGTAAATTGCTTGTGTATTATAATAAAGAAATATACAACCAACATAACTAACTTAACATTCAAAAAGCACCGATACAATTTCCGCAACCCAAAAACTAAATCTAAAAATGTGAATTTTCGCTACAAATCGTTCCGTAAAAACAAAGCAAGTGGAAAAATTGCGAGATCCGATTATTCTGATTCCCATATGGGATGGAATTCCCCATAACATCCCAAATTTATTCCGACG
>LQNK01000262.1:18334-28835 GCA_001586405.1 Phoebis sennae | reverse complement strand
GTAATATTATAATATCCAATGACACGATAGGGAAATCTTTAGGCACCTACTTCGCGGCTTTTTATTAGCGGTTTTTTACGACTTCGATGGGATATTTTATGGGTAACATAAAATCATCGGCCGTTTTATATCCCAGATGCCTTTTATTGATCACTACTTTTAAATTAAAGAGGTTAATCATTATTGCTTTATAAGGGTAGCTACTAACTATTCCCCTCGGTTTCATCGTATATATGTTTTCTCCGTTACTGTTGGATTTGATCAGATCCTTTCTTAGTGGATGCCTATGGAAGCCTTTCGACCCAACCCGTCCAGTGGTATGGACTGTGCCTTGATAGAATGCTATGTGTGTCAGTCACCTTTGAGTTTTACATATTATATATGTGTATAAGAAATAAAAAAATCTATACATATAATAAAACAGTAACCGAACCATTTCTGTACATTGAATATTTTTCAAAAATAAAAATTGGTGTGCAATATGTATGTTCTATAGATACCAAAACCATGGTTAGAAATTTTTTTTTCTGTTTGTCTGTTTATCTGTTTGTCTGTTTGTCTGTTTGTCTGTTTATCTGTTTGTATGTGCGTCAATCACGTAATAACCACTGGGCAGATTTTAATAAAATTTCACATGCTGATAGACCAATATTAGGTGCAAATTATAGGCTACATTTTATTTGTAAAAAATATTTTAGGGGTGGTTTTCCATACATGTAAACGAAGGGTAACAAAATAAATTCGCGAATACATCAATAAATGAGATGTCATTGGATAGGTCTTAAAAAATGAAATAGAGTTGTCTAAATGCGTTTTTTGCTAAAATAAATATTTTTTGAGATATACGCTTCTAAAGTCGTGAAAATGTCATACCACGTGACAATGTGAGATTTTGGTAAAGTTGTGAACATGCCTTTTTATACTCTTAACGTATAGGTTAAGACGTTAAAACACTCAATAAATTCTCAAAAACCTTAAAAAAATAACTAACTCTCCGCCCGCGGCTTCGGTGGCGTCGGCTATAATTTTCTGTATTTTAAAGGGACGCGCGCAATTAAAACTTTGGTCAAACCTATTTCCACAGAAAATTATAAAAAAATATATAGACAGGCGCATATATATATCACCGGTCCTGCGACCATAATTTTTTTAAACTTTTGTTGTGGGCCTATAAAAAATACAGAAATTTACAGTAGCCCACGCGTGCGAAGCCGCGGGCGGAAAGCTAGTATATAATAAAACAACCCAGCTTAATCCACTCGCGATAAACTTGTTGGATATATTTTGATTATATGAATCCTGAAAGATGTTTGTATATATTTATGTTTGTTACTCTTTTACACAAAAACTACGGAACCGATATGACGAAACTTGGTATACTAATAGATAAGGGTTCAGAATAACACATAGTCTAATTTAAATCCCGGAGTTGCCACGGGATGAAGTTATGCTGATAGTCCATCATATTTTCTTTACATTTAAATTTTAATAACTCATCTATTTAATGTTTTGTTAGAATCTCATACATAACTGCATATTTGCAAATAAAATACTTAGATTACTTGGAGTCTCTCGAGAAATAATCGCTAAAGTTTTCCAATCTATGTCGTCACGTGTTTCTTATTTCATTCGTAGGAATTGGTATTATTTTCGTAGAAATAAACGTTATATATTTTTCATTGTTATCAAATATAGTGAAAAACAAAAGAAACTCACTTTATAAATTATGTCTAGCCATGTGTGCATTGCTCGAGCGCGCATTGTATAAAATTTTCTTCTGTATCTATTTTGTGTTTGATCAATAATTACACATCAATAAGTAATATGAATTAGTCGCATATATTGCGTTATTTCAATTAATATATTATAAATATTATTTCGCTTTAAAACTATCCAATCAACAGTAAAATAAATGAAAAACTAAATTCACCAAAGAGCGCCAAAAATTCTTTAAAAGAGCAAGTAAATCTAATTTATTGAGAAATAGGTTAAGATTTCGCCAATTAAAAATTAAATGTCAACCACTTTCCTAGAATAACGACGTAAATTGGTTATCAAATGGACGGAAAATTTTACGTCAAAAGTAAAGATAAAAATGTTTCTTGCTAAAGTGATAGCATACACAATCCTTTCAAGTCTTTATTATAAGGAAAGAAATAAGGTTTGTGCGTTCAATAAAATAATGGCAATTTTTAATTAATAAATTTCTTCGAATATGCACTGATCATTGAAGTTTTCTTAAGGGAATTTCGGTGCTAATTCTTGTTTAACATTATGTACTCCTTGCGTTTCATCTTATCTGCACTAATATTATAAAGAAGAAAACTTTGTTTGTTCAGTTGTTATGAATAGGCTCAAAAACTACTGGACCGATAATATCTTCTTGTGTTTGTTTTAACGCGAGTACTTTCCATATTATTTTTATTAATCGGGTCAATTATAATATAAAATAATGTATAATAAACCGCGTTTAAAATCCTTAAAAAAGTATTTTATTTAATACTGGACCGATTTTAAAAATTCACTCATCATTCGAAAGCTACATTATCCACGAGTAACATTATACTAGGGTAGCGAATCTGCGCGGATCAGCTAGTAATCTATAATAATAATTTAAGCTAAAACCTTCCCACGCAAACTTCTTATGAGCTATAATGTTATGATATTTCCTTTACATTTCCTTACCAAAATCTTAGGTAATATTATCGGTTGCCAACACTATCTTATTCCAATTTGTCAATCCTATCTCAAACGCGGTTAACGACCTCTCGCTTTCGGAGGATTATTTAACGCTTCCGATGAAATTAAGCCTTACTATTATAGGTTCACTATTACATATTATAGGTTCACTATTAACAATATAACAAGATTTTGCCCCGACTTTAAATGACTTTCAAATAAAAATGAGGCTTTTATTCTAACACCCGTATTCTAAGAATTTACCTTAATACTCCTTCACTCAACCACGGCTAAGGTGACGTCAAATATGACGTTAAGAAACGTTATTCGGTATTTGATGTTATAAGTTTGACATAACTGCAGTATCCACCAAAGAGGTCGAATAGTGACTGAGGTTGAGTGGAGTCGAAAAATACTCAAGGTACGTATTAGAATACGGGTGTAAGTGTATACTATGGGACTCACATAGTCAATTACGACTCAAAGTCCCTAAATAAAAAATAAAAAAAATAAAAATATGAGTTTGAAAGGTGTGACTAAGGAGATGACAGATGATAGAAGAGAATGGAAGAAAAATACATCTTCGTCTGACCCCACCTAGTTGGATAAGGGCAGGAGAAAGAAAGATTCAAATTTTCACATTTATCATATTACCCGATTGGCGCAGTGGATACAACAATGGTCTATTGCGCCTGAGGGTGTGGGTTCGATTCCACGAGTAGAAAATTATGATGTGATGAACATTGTAACTACTACAATACTCTACTGTCTGGGTGTTCATTTATCTGTAGTATTTATCTACAAAAAAAAGTATGTTTAAGTATGTCTATCAGTTATCTAGTAACCATAGTACAGGCTTTGCTTAGTTTGGGACTAGATGGCGTTGTGTTAAATGTCGTGGAATATTTATTTATTAGGTAGTTGAATTTAAAAATTGCAAATATTCAATATTTCCCATAATGACACTGTTTAAACCCCAGTTTAAAGTCTTAAAAGATCCGAACCGTTTTCGTCCACACAACCCATTAATGGCGTATATTTTCCGTTAAAATAATTCGTTAATTTATGAGATCACTGCGTTTTATATCAACGCCTGGAGTTATGTGAGCTATGAAATCTCGGAACGTTTATTTTTATTACAATACGGCAGTCGTAAAGCTCAATTCAGTAAATTTCGGTAAAGTATTCATTTAAATGTGATCTCCGGTTAATACTATGTTGATTTAGTACTGTTTTATAAGGCAGTACGATGTATTTTTAAGTCGAAAATTTTATCAAACCTATTAAGCATAAGATATTGACTTTTTGGTATTGTGGTAACAGCGTATTAATAGTTGTTTTTATATCTAATATACTTTCATGTGTAATACAATGATTGTATTGTATTGGTACTGATTTCTAGGATAATTCTATAAATTGTAGTTTAAATTGTAAATTGTATTGCAGGCGAAGGTAATGGACTTTTTTCGGTTATTGTTGATAATAATTAATTACATTATTCACGAAAGACTACATTGTATACAATGTTTAGAAGTTATTAGAGTTGATACTAATCTCGGATAGATATCAGTATAAAATGAAAATCTATACTTAATTTTTATCCTGCCAAATGCACGCAAGTCATATTCCAGTTGTTACTAGTTTATTGATTAAATGAGTATTATATAAAATACTTTCAAAATTATTTTAAACGTGGTTTATAATACGCGATATTATACACTACTAGTTGTGCCCGCGGTTTAACTCGCATGTATCTCCCGTTACCCCCGGGTTTTAAAGGATAAACGCTATTCATTGTCCTTGATTGTTTAAAGCCCGAGAAAGGTCTCGGGCTTCTCTGTTCAAAATTTTATCCAAATCGGATCAGTGGTTTACGCGTGGAGAAGAGTCAGACACACAGACAGAGTAACTTTCGCATGTATAATATCAGTAAAGAGTATTTTACATTTAAAATCCTTTAAAAAGTATTTTATTTAATATGGAAAGTACTCGCGTAAAAACAAACACATAAATATTATATTATAACTGTTTTATACTTATTATCTTTGTAGATATATTTTTTAAATTTCAGGTTGTATTTACAACATCGTAGTTATATTACACATGTTCTTCAACTTGTTAATTATAGTTGCTTAGATAATTTAATCAAATACACAGTGTGTACATAGCGTTATTACTTTAATCTCCGTATAATTACTAAGATTCAAATCATATCACAACGAGATTTAAGCCTGATTTTCATTTGCATATTACTCCATTTTAATTTCGGTGCTCCAGGCAAAAAAAGAGAAAATTACAAAAGCATTACACCCGTCCCAACGTGATAACATTTTGATAAATGTTCACGCGATATTGGCAGCTATTCTAAACCTGTAAGAGACAGATTCGGATATGATAAATTGCTATAAAAATACATTGATCACGCTCTGACGGTAGCAGTCGGCAATTCTATTATTTCCCGAACATCTTAATTTTAGGACTTACAATAGACGAAGGGAACAATAGCGTCCCTTCACGTAAAATGTCGAAGGTGCAGGCAGGGATGTCCGGTTTCAATTTTAATTATGAATTTCAGGAATTCCTTTATGAAAATGAATTTGGGAAATATATAGGAATTAAAGCTATGCGTCACGGTGATGGGTAAAATGTTTGGTATGGTTACGGATTAAAATAAATTTACGTAAACGTTTAAATAGAACGGGCGATACGTGATCCTTGTTACGTGTAAAAATAAAGCCAATGTTTTGCTGGCTTTAAACATAGATATACGGAAAAATTGTATGTTTTAGGGAGTTTAATTAAATGTATATTACTTTTTCGTTTATAAATCGCATAATAATTTAAATTAATAAAATAAGGAATCAAAACAAATGGTCCGACGACCCAATTGGCGCAATGGACTTGGCAATGATCTTTTGCGCCGGAGGGTATGGGTTCGATCCCCACGAGTAGAAAATTATTATGTGATGAACATACGTAATTTTCTACTGTCTGGGTATTTATCCATCTATAGTATATATGTATTTAGAAAAAAGTATGTTTAAGTATGTCTATCAGTTATCTAGGCTAGATGGCGTTGTGTTAGATGTTCAGGAAAATCTACGAACTCCTTCAAGCTTGTCAATTCTTGCAACTCATTGACACTCACTTAGTACAAAATAGATTGTATCAGACTCCATGCAAATCTCAAGCAACTCACACAATGAAACCGTTCACCGAAACTACATCACAGGCTACAAGGTGTTCACAGGACATTACCGTAGGATTCTTTGTTTGTGTAGAAAATGCGTTCCGTACGATGCAGAGCATGTAGTTCGATGACATTCTATCAAAGAATATTATAATCAAATGCTATGTGTTCAATGCGTACGATACTGTTCTGTGAACGACTAGCATACATCGCATCAGTGTGAGTGTGATGTCATGCATTTGAGGTACAAGTCTCTTTCTTTGTGTGTAGTATGTGGGTAGTTACAAAATTAGCGTACACGAGCTTTACTTTTAAACGTATTTGTTTTGTGACACTTGTAAACTATTTGCTGAGTCTAAGCTTATAATCTAAAATATACTACAAGTTTACCCTGTCAGTTCTAGATTGGTCTATGACCCAGCATTTGATGTACGGCCTTAAATCTCTAGAGGGCAGCCGAGGTTCCATACAATAATTTATGGTTTCAAACTGAAACTTTTACTGCTTTTTTCCATGTATGATCGTATACTATATGTGATAGCTTTTAATTAGCGGACTTAGTTCTAAGTTACATTGACTTTGTCATTCAAACCTACAGCCATGCAAATAAAATAAAGTAAAATATATCTTAAGATCATTCCCTGAAATTTAGTACAATGGACATCGTTGTCACCCGAGTTCTGTGCCAATTAAATTATATAATAAATTTCTTAGAAACATTATAGACAAACGACAATATTTCATTCAAATAAACTTCTTAAGTTCATTCAACGGCGAAAATTCTGGCATAAAACTCGATAGTACATGTGAATTCATGTGACACTATGATTGGTTTTCTTATCTAAGGACGTGACGGCATTCTTAAGATTTTTCTAACAAAATTTCTCAAGCAGCCCTAAGTCTGGAAGTTAGTAGTGATGGAATCCCCCTGTGCCTCGGATAGCACGCAAAACCATCGGCCCTGCGCCTGGTTTCTCTCCGGTCGTGCGGTCTGTCGTCCCATCGGATTATGAGAGTGAAGGAATAGAGAGTGCACCTGTGTTTGCGCACATACTTGTGTACTATAATATCTACGGCTACTATTATTTTTATTCTCAACTAAAAATATACTACAACTATGCGTTGTCAGCCCTAGACAGGTCTATTGTCCAGCATTTGATATATAGCCGTCGATCACTAGAGGGCAGCCGAGGTTCCACACAATGAATTATGGTTTCACACTACAATTTTTGATACTTTTTAAACGAATATCGTTTGCAAATTTGTTTTCGATGCCTTCGTTTTATCCTCATCTAGCTTTTATACGATTTTGGTCGCGTGGAGTTGTGAAATGTACCCTATACACTATTCTAATTTGTGAGCTTTATTGTAAAGTTCTAAATCCGTTCAGTGCTTAATGCGTGCAAGAATAATAATATGCGTACAGTATCACAAACTGTCATTCATATTAAAAGCCACGCCCCGCGGTTTCACCCTCGTAACTTCTGATCCCCTGGGAATCCATCGGGATTAAAAGTAATGTATATTAGCAATATGTATGCAAAGTTTCATCAAAATAGGTTCAGTATTTATTATGGATAAATGCCGGAGACATGCGGTTATATACATACAAAAATACAGTTCAATTGAGAACCACTTCCTTTTTATTCAAAGTCGGTTAAAAGTAAGATTACAATATTGCAATAATGCTATTACATTCAAAGACAAAAGACAAAGTTATTTATTTAACTCCACAATAATACGATAATACGATGTGACGATAAAACATAATAACGAAATCGACAGCAATATTTGAAATTACATTCACCCATCAGCTTTATTAAGAAAAATAGGCCATAAATCTTGTTCAAATAATATTCAATCCACAAGGTATCATTTTGCTAATAATATGTTTCCAGCATTCAGAGTACCTGCGATGATAGTTCAATCGTGTTATATGTATGGGATATGCATAATTAAACAGCCTTCCCGTCATCAATCCTTTATATGTCCCCTTATCTGATGAAACACCTGTGACACAAGTATGGGCTAAGTTATTACTTTTATATTACCCTTAAGCTACTATACTTATTACGCATAGAAATATTTCGAGTGCTAATATCTACACAGTGTAAAACTCACATTTATACTTATACGTTACATTTAAGAGTGTGACGAACATTACACGATTGGGCCAAGCTCGGTGAATATCGGCGTGAAGCAGTATTGCACTGAGTTTCGTTCGGTGAACGGGGGCCCGGAGGCCAGTATTCCCATCGCATGTTCTAACCAGAGGAGTAGAAACCAATTTCTAATCATTAATCCTCTCCTTATGGAAGGGCGGAGGCCCTTTTCAAGCCGGCGTAGGATCTTCGACACTTTCGGCCAGTCACTTAACATCAGATGAACTCAAATAATAATGTAAATACTGTTTAATAAGCCACGTTTAAAATACCTTCAAAAGCGTTTGTATTCAATCGATTGAATTTATATGAGTGTAATTCCGATTTTAATTTTGGCTATTGATTTTTCCAATATAAACGTGAAAAGTTGTTTGTAAGTATATGAGCTAATATTAGTTATCTTGACAGCTTAAAACTCGCTTTTGAACGAGTATTTATAACGCCTTGACGTGGTAGTATTTTGACATTGGCAGTACTATTGTGCACGGTTTCATCTTAACATACCTCTTTATATGAAAGTTAAAAACGATTTAGGCTCTGGCGCTCATGCGTTGTTTCCTCTGTAATAATAACACCTTCTCATTTTGCACGTTCATACAAAAAGTGTTTTCAACTGCCACTAAAAGGTATCCCAGATCCCTCGAGATCCCTTTGACGTATACAAATCGCGCAACTCTTTAATTTGCTAAAAGGCTTCTGTTCACGAATATTTGATAATTTTGCGTAATATTTTAGCAGTTTTAACTCTGTGTCTGTGTTTGTTTTATACCCTTAAGTCCAATTTGCTTGAAGCTTATTTCTATTTAGTAGTACAGTACGAAATATTTACTCATATTAAAGTAGATTTATTATATTCAGAACTTGATATTCATTATTTTATTTCTATTTTAAAGAAGCCTAGATAGAGATAAAAATACTTTAAATAAATATTTAAACTTAGTTAACATATTATTTAGAAAAGCAATGAATATTTCATGTTTCTTTTTTTTGTATACTGAAACTGTTTGAATTTTGCTATTTTTGCAATATTTACAGCACAGATTTGAGTATAACAATAAGCTGTCAATAGTTTTGGATTCATTAAAATTATCTGTTAGACAAATTTCAGATGAAGTTTGACTATGAAGCGTTGCTCAAAATCACAACCACAGTGACCTATTTTTTTTTCTATTTACAAAAAAACTCCGAGCATAAAAGACAGACTCAAAAATGGATGGCAGATGCTCTTTTTGAGTATATATCTAAGGTGAAAGTGAGTAGTATGGGCATGCCTACAATTTTCTTACCTGGGATATCACACGTTCACGTTCTTTGTAATCTTTTTTTAACGCTTAATTCACTTACGGCCGTTTTCAATAATGTATCAAAGATTATGGATAGATTGTAATCTCAGATTAAATGACATTTGATTGTCAAAATTCATAACAAAGGCTATCCGTCGACAGCATATTGAAACCAAAGTAAGTGCAAATATATAGATTTGCCCGACTTTAGTAAACAAAACAAGGGATAGATAGAATATTGAAAACGGCCGTTAGGCTAATTCGAGCCTAAATAGGTCCTGGGAGTCAAATTAAACTCGATAAGCAACTTCTACACATTTTTATTACGAAGAATCGGGCAAGTTACCCTCATATCTACAGGGTGTTTTATTACAATGGACCGAAGTTACCGCACAATTGATTTATCTCATTATGGCATAAGTATGGCCTTATCTGGGTATAGTATTACCCGTCAGACACACGCTCACAAAACGTCCATAAATAATAATTATTGCTCATCACTATTTATCAGGAAGTAGTCAGTTTGCGTAGACATGCGACTTTGCGATTTTTAGTCGAACAAAAAACTATATCCATTTTGTGCAAGCAAAGTCCAGACTGAGTAGTTAAAAGATGTAACCTAGAATTTACGGAGATTGAATTTAATTATTTCATTATTTACCAGCGATATTCTGTTATTTTTCTCTTGAAATAGCGTAGTAAAAAGATATTATAATATGTAAAATTCAAATAATATAAAATATGAACTAATTAATTTAAGTTAATTTATTTTTAATCATATCATAAAATGTACACTGAGCATATTACATTATTATCTTTTTTATATAATTAAAAATGCATTTTATTGAAGCAAAATCAATTTAAATAGGCTACATATAATAATCCCTATGAGCCACTGTTCCCTAGCTAGATTGACTAGCAACGTTTCATACAATAATAATAAACACGCATAAATTGTTTGTCCATGGCAATTTGTTACGTCCGCATAATTTTCTGCAATCTGAATTTGAATAACAATTACGGTAATTCAATCAAAGGATTGTTAAAACATAAAATCAGCATATTGGTTACTCAATTTGTTCGCCTCGGGGTAGCCTTAATCCCTAGAGGCCGCGTCCCCAGGTGGCGGATAGGGGAACGCCCGGCGGAGTATGATTCAAGTGCAAATGCACCTGGATGATCCTCCG
>LQNK01000262.1:0-17674 GCA_001586405.1 Phoebis sennae | reverse complement strand
GAGGTGGTGATAGGGGCTATTATGGTGTGTGTTGTTATGCGTTTACGTTTGTATTGTGGCCTGGTGTACCCACAACAAATCGTTCCATCGACCATTACTAGGATGGAATTGAAATCGCAGACCTCTATGTCGAATATCTAACAAGCAAGCCATAGGAAATTTGATTTTACGGCTTTTGATTTATTGTATTTGATTATTAAGAAATTCAATTCCCAAGAGACAAAACTGCTGATATTAATTCTTAGAATCTGTTTATAAGTAAGCTACTAATAAATTTGAACAAGTTATTTGCCTCGGCTTTAGATATTAATCAAAAATATAAACTTCTCATACCTAGTTGAAACTTTAAACAGAGTTTTTCCTCAACAGAGACGGCCTAGGCATGTCGCTAGCCTAAGCGTAACCTACAGTTCGCCTGAAACGTCTGCGTTATACAGTAGAAGCCCTTCTGGGTAACTGTGAGAATCACCTCAAAAAATATATATCTTGTCGCGTTCAATCTTATTTTACAAAAACCCCTATTACTTTCTTACCGTATAATATGTTTGTTTAAAATAATAAAGCTTACAAGCTTTGCATGCTTTCTACATAAATTTTATTTGAACTATACTGCAGATGCATTTTGGCAGAGAGCTGCAATCCTTTTAAAATGTCTAACTTCGACAGGTCTAGAATCCTGCCAAATCTAGCTTTGCACATCCTTATTTCAATAGTTTTCTTGGTATATTACAAATATAAACTAGAAATTAAACGATAGACTTTAAAGTATCCTAATAAACTTTAATAGGTAACTATTTGATTTTCGTTGGTATTGTCTGAGATTTGTAATATAACTAGCTACGATCTATCGTTCCACGCGCGTATCTTCTGATCCCGTAGCCTATGTTACTATGGACTCTTACCTATATCTATAATAAGTTTCGTCCAAATCAGTCTAGTAGATTTTTCGTGAAAGAGTAACGAAGATATATCCGCATAACTTTCGCATTTATAATACTAGCCATGCCTCGCGGTTTCACCCGCGTACCTAAATTCTGATCCCATGGAATAGCTTATATATTATTCTGGATTCTAAGCTTTATGAATACCAAATTACATCACAATCGGTTCAGTAGTTTTTAAGTAAAAGAGTAGCATACACATACACATAGATCATCACAAGCTTTCGCATCAAATAGATGAGATTAATCTATTTGACTAAAAATTTATTGATTTCTTATCAACATTCCATTCTGTTTATTCATTTGTTAAATAGAGCATCTAAAATTTAAGTATACTTATTATATATAAACTATAGTTGTAAACAAAAAACCCGAGCTTTTAAGAAAACACCCACCTTAATCTTCCACACCCATATTTCCCAAAATTCCTTATCGAAACTACATCCGATGAAATAACGAAAGTTGACACATGGGAGAATATTTCTATTTATCTTAACCAATATAAAAAGACCCCTTTTCCCGTATATATGTACACAAAAGGAAGCTCAGTAAGATTAGATATGCACCCTTGTGATGGAACATATTTCGATGCCAAATTCTTATTAGACTCACAAATTATAGATTTATGGTGATAAAGTTTAGATAATTCTCGGGATTTGAATAACATTGCTCTATATTTGGCGTACTTTTGTAAGTTTCAATATTATTTTCCTCTAGCTTTGCTTAAATCAATAAAAAGTAGCCACATCATAAGAAGGCACCTTATAGCTTTAGAAAGAAAGGAAGAAAAAAAGAAAAATATTTATTAAGCCTATAAGGCTCATTATCATGGCTTCATGGCTTAAAATGATATTTACTTTATTTAATCAAATTCTATACACCGTGTGCAGGTCGATCCAACTTGAAAGATAGGATAGTAGTCCACTAAGCTAAAGCTAAAGCTAGTACGAATTTATAATAACTTAATACGATTTTTCATCGAAATCTGTTCAGTAGATGCGACGTGATTGATACACAAACATTTAAACATCCAAACTTTTACATGTATAATTTGAGAAAAATATCCTTTTCTTCTTAACATTATTTATTTTATATTATTCGTTTTATTTGTTTCGATTTATTAAATTCCCTCTTTAGGTTTAGGCAAAAAATCAGTGTTGGGGTTTTTTGACCTCAACTTATGCTGAGCCAAACCTTTTTAAAGAACACAGTACATCTTCCTCATAGTGTTGTAATTTACATTTTATTTTGTGTTCTGCGAAATAAATATTATTTCTTTCTCTTTCTTCTTCTTTCTTTTTTTATGTCAGAAGCGTGCAATAAAGCATGCTGCTTACCTTATGGTCAGCGACAGCAAAAAGAAGAAATATATGAAATTAAATGACAATGTCATTTAATCAATTTAAGTTTGCCGCGCTTCGCGTGCATGAGTTTATTATCTGTAGATTGACACGCCTGGATGTAATGGCGTAGCTTATTACTTCTTTTCTTTTCTTGCATTTTATTGTAAAAGATAGAAAGGATATTAGTAAGCTTCAAATGTTGTTTTTTCTTATTTTTCAGAGAACAATTCGTAGTTTAACTAAACATCTTAAATAATATTAGATGCTCTTCCAGCTTTAAAAGAGAAATGCGGAAAAGGGACATTCCTTTTTAGATTTTATAGAATTAAAATAACTTTACATTATTATTTAACCGTAAGCGGACGGTCCGAGCACTACAGCGAGCGTGATTACGGGTGGCTGTTATGCCTTCATTAGTGTTTCAAAAATTGTGTAACTACCTTCATTTTTTTCCACGAAGATGCTATCTGCAAAACTTTGTAGTGAGACTGTCTGTCTAACTGTCAATTCTGAGAAATGAATTCATGAAATTAAAGATGGGGAGACATTGGTCTGAAAAAGGGTGGGGGGAAGTGGAAACATAGTATAGTATCTAGTGCTAGCTATTATAGTTACTTATCTTTATTTTTGACACATCCTTATATATTTCGAACTCTTTTTTCCAGTAAATAACATAAAATTGTAGGCATTACATCTGTTGAATCTGATTTCAATACCTAATTTTGTGATGATTGAATATCCACAATGAAATAGATTTATTTTTATAATTATAAGAATGTTAATATGCATGTATTAAATGTATTGTGTGCTATGTCATGTCCGTCAAATAAATGCTTTTTCTTTCACATACTTTAAAAATAACAAAACAACTGTATAAAATATACTAAATATATATAAGATTTCAATAATTTTCCACATCTACGCGAGCATTTCGAAATAAACTCTTCTAAATAAGATATTGCAGAAAATTTTCAAGCCAATCCATCATTTACTTATCGAGTTTTGCCGCAAATGTAAGTTGAATATCGTACTGAATTCTATAAGTATAAAAAGATACTACGAATATTATAAATGTGAAAGTTTTGATGTTTGAATGTTTGGATGTCGATCACGCCAACAATTGAATGGTGATTTTGATGACATTAGTTAGATAGTTGTTATTAGTTAGACGCTATTGCGTATCTTCATTGACAATTATCTCTGGTTGCACACCGGAATTTTATATCAACGAAAAACTAAGAGATTTGGTATTACGTATTGATATGAGTAGACATCATATTACGGTGTTTATCGGTGCCTATGATCTATGCATTCGAATAGCACTGTTTTTATCGATATTATGTGGCGAATTTGATAAAGACGTATGTAGAAGAGAAACCAAACATCAGTCAAAATGAGTTACGGTGTCGATCAAATTGATTTGGTGCACATGACGTCATTATTGTTGAACACTTTC
Source organism: Phoebis sennae (assembly GCA_001586405.1). Taxonomy (NCBI): domain Eukaryota; kingdom Metazoa; phylum Arthropoda; class Insecta; order Lepidoptera; family Pieridae; genus Phoebis; species Phoebis sennae. The sequence goes on along the minus strand of LQNK01000262.1, from coordinate 13,934 downwards.
TATAGCCACTAAGAAAACGGTAGTTTGACAATTGATCGTTGGTCACTTTACAAAGTGATCTACATTTTCAGTTGTCAACGAAGATACGCAATAGGATTTGGTGATATGATACTTTTTATCGATCTGTAACTCGAGTGAAGCTGTAGGCAGAAGCTACTTGGTAATAAAACTTAAAACTACGGAGGGTGAAAGAATTTGTAATTCTGCTTAGTCTTTTAGAGACCCATAAACACGCTTGCAAATTCAAAGGCAAATTCAATGCAACAGAAAAATGAATTTGCATTTCAAATGAGTGTTTGTTGAAGTACACGTTTCTTAACGAAAGCGGTATTTCTTAATCTATGGCATAAAAGAGGGTAAATAAGAGCGAGCGACGTTTTTGAATGAAAAAACAATGTTTTAATTATGTAATTAGCGTTGAACAAGGCAATTAGGCCTCTTTGTTTTGTAGTTTTTAGTTGAAGCGTGTAGTAAGGACGCAACGGCTCAGACTGGAAGCATCATTTTTTCAACAAATATTTTTGTGTAGGACAAATAATGTCTCGTTTTTGTTAAGCGATGTTGAATAAGGTTCGGTTCTTATAAATAACGTAACGTCATAGTATAACAGCTACGAATCGTTTTCATTAACGAGCGCTTTTAAGCAATCGGAGCAAGGTTTGGTGGTTCTGTTAACGCTACGTTTTTTATAGATACGTATTGGACTTGGACCTAGTAGGATATTGTACTGTACGTAAGTAAAACTCGTTTTATTTTTATAAGAACCGGGTATTAGAATTGTTATCGTTACGATTATATATATATGACTAGCCCAGGGCTTAGCTCCCGTGGGAATATCGGGATGATATATAGCCTATAAAAATTTTTTTTGAATCGTACCAGTAGTTCCTGGGATAGGCGCGTTCAAATAAACTCTTTATAATAATAGTATAGATTATAGCAAGCTCTAGGACCATTTTTAGACCTTGTTTGGGACAAGCTGAAAACTCATATGATGTCTCATCTATTATACCCCGACATGGAACTGCAGACCAAGCTGGTGAGTAGCGGGAACGGGAAATATACGTGGGTAAAATCACGGGGCACAGCTAGTTATATATCCATTTTCTTTACTTTCTCGTTTCGTGCCTCGGAGAGCACGTAAAGCCGTCGGTCCTGCGCCTGAACTCTCACCGGTCGTGTCGGTCTGCCGTCCCATCGGGCTATGAGAGTAAAAGGAAAAGAGAGTGCACCTGTGTTCGCGCGTACACTTGTGCACTATAATATCTCCTGCGCAGCTAGCTAGTCTCTGTTGAGATTGGCCACGATGGCCGAAATCGGTCTGGAGCTATTATAAGTGCTAATAACATTAGAACAGTTTTCAAAACCTTAATTCTATATCCTCAAATGTTTTCGTTTTTCAGGGCTATTATTACCTAACACACTCCTTAATTATTTACGTGTGCCTTGGATATAAATAGGCTATTTCATTAAATATTTCATACGGGCGTGCAATAAACAAAACAAGAATCTTTTATTCCAAGATCCGCGTTGGTGTACTGGCAGCAAAACGTTTTTTTTTTTAATAAAACGTCGTTTTACTTACGGACAGTACAATATCCTACTTAGCGTAAGTCTAAAAGGATACCCTTTTTATAGTAAACATAGCGTTAACACAACCAAAACTTGGTTCCATTGGGTTGATTGTAACTGCTCGTTAATGAAAACGAATCTTATCTGTTATACTATGATGTCCCGACATTTATAGGAACCTATATAGATTATGTAAGACTATTATATATAAGTAATTCAATTGTTTGCGGGCACAAAGTGTCAACCAATCTTTACCGAATGTCGTATTCAAACATTCTGTGGATATCGAAAAATGTTCAATGTGTTAGTATGAATGAATGAATGAATAAACACTTTATTTTATACACCAGTATTATAATAATACTAGCTGCGCACCAGGGCTTCGCTCCCGTGGGAATATCGGGATGATATATAACCTATAGCCTTCCTCGATAAATGGGCTATCTAACACTAAAAGAATTTTTCAAATCGGACCAGTAGTTTCTGAGATTAGCGCGTTCAAACAAACAAACAAACAAACAAACTCTTCAGCTTTATAATATTAGTATAGATTAAAAGCAATAACTTAAAACTATACATACAATGGCATAAATTCAGTTATTTCCTTCCTAAGTATAATACTGGTAATATGATAGTAACATTAAAGATACAGGAAATTGAATATCAATTTTTACTTTTTATGCTGACCGTACAAGTCAGCACTCCGCGGTCATCTATCATTCATATTCTCGGATATGAGACATTCAGAGAGACAAAAAGTTGCAGAGTCACGGTACATTTGTTTTGGCGACTTCGAAAAAGTTATTCAATTGTATGGGCGTGAAATGTTTCGAATATAAAAATTGATTGAAGCATTTCCAGAAAACAATACAAATGAAAGTGATCTCATAATTTACTAGTATTTTTAAGTAAAGATTAATATAACTAGGTAAGTTATTATTCTGAAGTTTTTAATGTTTTAATTTTGACTTTGTTTATATTAAGAATATTTTTTCATATTTATGTTGCTTTTATATTTTATGAGTGCTCTGCACTTTAAAAGATATTATCATTTAGATTATTTATTTCTTATACTGTTTAATAAAGAGTATTGGTGATAAATCAAAAATGTAAATAATTTTCCTACAAGGCATTAGTATACGTTCATAAATACATATTGCATAGAAATTACTCTTTTAAAACTTGTACTGAAATGTACAACTCGTTAAAAGTAACCAGACACTTACGAAAGGCGAACACACTGGCGAAAGGATTAATGTAAAGACTAAATTACAAAATACTTTTAAATATTATAAATTAAATGTATATTAAGTGTAAAAATTCGTGTCTGCACCATTGGATTTGCACATATTTTAATATTTCTGTAAGGCATAATGTAAAGTGTAATTGTTTTTTGAGACACAGGTTCCTGAAAAACAGTGTACACTATATTGGGAACCTGGGTCATATTGATTTGAACTTATGTAAATGGAATCAATAAATTTATTTATTTATTTATTTATTTACTTTTTTATTATACGTATAGATAAAGATTATTTCTATGTCTCTTCTCAAAGGAAGCGTACCTTCGCCATTTCTGGTTTTACAGGTGCGATTAACGGTTGTGATCTCTTTCATAAGGGTACATACTATGTTTGTGCCGTTGTAAAAAAATATTAAAATAACAAAAAATCTCAAATACTTTAAGTCGCATTATCTTTTATAAAACTAATTACAGAAAAGTTCCGACATCAGATTTTTAGTTCCATTTCTTGAAGAATGCTTTAATTTCCACATTTCATAACAGATGTTCCAGACGGAGGGAATTAAATAGATTTCATAGCTCTGCAAATTCTTATTCTCGATAAATATAATGTCTCGAATGTAGGTCAAGAATTATATTGTTACTGTTTATTAACTTTTTCGAGTATCTCGAAACGACAGAAGATCAGGCTAAACTTATGAAAACTTTAAAATAAAATTTCATGCAATATATACAATTATAATTATCTATACTTATTTTATACAGCTGAAGAGTTTATTTATTTGAACGCGCTTATCTCAGGAACTACTGGATTCCGATTCGAAAAATTTTTTAAGTGTTAGATAACCCATTCATTGAGGAAGGCTATATATCACCTCGATATTTTATCTCTCTCTCTCTCAATAAGTTCTGCTGTCAAGGTTTAATGATGTGATACCCTTCACAATTTACTGAAGATGAAAAAATAATATATTATAAGTTTTTGCCAAAAAAATGACTTCCTCACACTAAAAAGTAGAAAATTACTTTTACTTTATCTTTGTTGAAATCTATACAAAGTCGGTGCCTTTACCTAATTTCAATTTAACAAGATTTTGCACTTATTTAGATAATTAGCTTTCAAGTAACTCATTGAGAATGGGTATAAGTGAGTGTAATCATCCATTCCAGTACCTACAATAAGTAGTAATTTTTCACTTAAAATAAAGATCCACACGCGAACAACTAGATCTACTTATCACCAGAAAAACAACATAGAAAGCTTCGTTACATATATTTCCACATATGTGGTGAACACACAATTTGTAGACAATACACTGCAAACACACTTTACACTTATAAACAGTATTGTGACATATGTGTGCAAAACGATTACCACGCCGAGAACAATACCACTAATTTAGTCTCCCCTTATGGTAAACATTTTCGGCGCCCCTTTATTACTAACGACACGACTGATACGATTTATCGTTGGGTTGTATAATCTTGTATTTGTGTAAATTGTAAGATTTAGTGCAATGTATGATGTAATGTTAAGTGGGCAACACAGGTAATCCATTTTTTGTATCATTTGACATGAAAGTAATGTTTTTAATTATTGACAATAATTTCATCTTATAATCTCTCTTGGAAAGAATTTTATATCTTTAATATTATCGTTTTTTTATATAAAGACAAACACATTTTTATACTTTCAATTTTACTGTAGTAACAATTTTAACAATAATTATTTATTTAAACACGATCTTGTCGTACATCATCATCAGATAGTTAAAAAGTTAGTAGTTTTCTCTTTAAATAAAAGTAATATGCAATTTCATTAAGAAGTAACAATACAAAGTGTAAAGTACATATTATATGAATCTTACCGAATGTTAGTTGATGTGATAGATAAGAGTGATTCATTCTTTAAAATGTGATTTTTGAGGTTTCTTTTATCATTTTTTCTGTTTACATTGCAAACGCAGGCTGAACCCTACAAGATTTATCAAAATAATGTACTAATTTTTTATTTACAACGTTCACAGTTTTTCTGTAGTGTATTTAGTATCAGCATTGAAGCGAAGCCGAGGCGGGTCGCTAGTTGTTTGATAGAGTACTAAAAACGTAAATAAAAATCGTTACTTCTAAAAATCTTCTAGCGTGGTATAAAATCAAAAAGCCCTAACGCCGCACATGTCGCAAGCAATCAATAAATTTAATTATCTTGTGCCATTCACGACATATAATTACGGGTATTCTTGTCAAATGACTATGTATGACTTTAATATGTAGTTAGTAATCTTTAATGTTTACGTTGAGTTGTTGAAAATTATCATATACTAGCGGATACCCACGGCTTCATTACCTGGAAAATGTAGTTTTCGAATGGTGAAAGAATTTCAAAATTATAGGCTATCTACCATTACTTTGATACTAAATAAGCTGAAAAATTTCTTTGTTTGAACGCGCTTATTTCAAGATTTACTAGACCGACTTAAAAAATTGTCTTAGCTAGAACAATCAAGCCTAAGCCTAAACGCTATTCAGCACTGTGCTAAGAGAGCGAATCCACGAGGGGCAGCTAGTTTAGTAAAGTTTATTATTATTTCTTTTCATCTTATATGATTAATAGATTTAAGGTGTTAAATATAATAATTTTTAATGGATTTTAACCGCGGTGTTATGTACATTATTTTACATTATTATTAACGCGAAGTTTCGAACATTTTACAGTGAGCGTGGTCACGGATGACTGAGATGACAGTTGTCTTCATAAGTGTTTCAAAAATGGTGTGTACCTTCACTTATTTCAGCGAAGATGGTATTTGGAAAATTGGCTTGGATACTTTAACATCCTTAAAAAAGTACTTCTAATAGTATTAAAACAAACACAAGAAAATACTAGATTTAAAGTGTCTCAATTATTACTCAAAAGATAATGAAGGTAGCAAGCAATTATGGCAAGCAATTAGACCTAAACAAGCAAAAACGTACATATTGACACACCCCTAATCGAGCTTTGAACAAAAATGTGATGGCTTTATGAGTGTACCTACTGAGTGTACGGAATAGTGGGTAAAGAAAGGTTTAGAGCGGGTATAGAAATATAAAAGGGCGATATTAGGACGGAGGCTACTTATGAAAGAATTTTGATAGCTTTATGATACCGAGTGTATGAAATAGTGGGTATAGAAAGGTTTAGAGCGGGTATAGAAGTATAAAAGGGCGATATTAGGACGGAGGCTACTTATGAAAGAATTTTGATAGCTTTATGATACCGAGTGTATGAAATATTGGGTATAGAAAGGTTTAGAGTGGGTATTCGAGTATAAATAAGCGATATTAGGATGGAGGCTTCTTATGGAAGAATTTAGATGGCTTTATGAGTATACTGAGTGTATGATATAGTGGGTATATAAAGGTTTAGAGCGGGTATCAAAGTGTAAACAAGCGATATAAGAACACTTGTAATATTTTTGATGGCTATATGAGTACATACAAAGATAAATAAATAAAGTGTATAGGAAGGTTGAGAGCGGTTTGAGCCGTGGAGGTTAAGTTCTTAACATAGCAATAGCATTTATCATTCACGAATGAGAATATACTATTTAATATCAGACATAAAATACCATACAATTTAAGATTTAAAACTAACAAATAACTAATATAGTTAAGAGTCTTACGTAGTTCTCTCTTATTTTTCCAATTAAGTAAAAAAGTGCATGTTTGTAGTAAAATGTTTATCTGAACTCTTTATGGGATACTAGCTGTGCCCCGCCGTTTTACCCGCGTATGTCTTCCGAGGGATTTCAGGGATAAAAATTCTATGTCTTTTCTTGGATTTCAAACAATCTCTTTTCTCTTGATTCCGTGGTTGAAGAGGGAAGAAGAGACAGATTTATTTTCGCATTTATAATATCAGTAATGATATTTTATTTATCGCGTGCGCTCTATACCAATTTATACTCTAAGGTCTACAGCGTTGCCAAAATTTTGCAATAGCGGTCTAATAAACTGAAAAATAACTCCTGAATATTTTCAATTTTTATTACTACGATTCACGAATAATACTAATTATCTCTACCAATTCGACAAACAATCGTTTGCGAATTACGTTGTAGCAAAGCAAACTATGATTGATGTTGATGATTAGTTTTTATATTTTAATATACATCATGTTTTAATGTGTTTTCTTTGTTGGAAATTCTTTAAATCAATAAAAATACGAGACGATTGTCTTAGTTAATATTTCCAAGACGTTCATACATGACGACCGTGACACGACCTGTAGATCCAGGCGGAGGAGGGTACAGCCTCCCGGGCTAGAACTGTACAAAAGTGTCAAAATCTGCCTAGTGATTTTTACATGACGTATATACAAACAGACATACAAACTGGCAAGCACAAAAAATCTAACCATTTTTTCGGGATCTATAAAACATTTATATTGCAAACAATTACTCTTTTAAAAATATTTAACTATAATGAATAGATATAGATATAGATGTTAATATTTAGAATTTAAATCTCCAACAGATATCCATCACAGATAAGAATCAATGTCAAAGTCAAAATGATTATTTTTCAAATCGACCTCCTTCAAGGCGCTTTTAGAACGATTACCACCGCTTCGGTAGTCTGTCTCTGCCGAGAAGAACCGGCAAGAAACTCGAGTAGTTGGTCAATTAAGAAAGATCTCCATACATTTTCGTTTAAAAACTCTCTATTCATTTAGCGAATAATGACTGTTTTATACAGTGCGATCTTTGTACTTACCTTTTACACTACTAAAAACAATTTCGCGTAAGACACGCTTGAAGTTGCACGTATAACAAATGCTTTGACCAGGTACAATTGTACCGCAGACCTAACCAGGTCATGACCTGATGCTTTTCGTGTTTTTGCAATATGTGGTTGTACGTAAACGTATCTACTGAATAATTAATTAATAAAGAGTAACATAGTTTATAAATGAACTGTCTTCTACATTGACCGATTGAAATCACATTTCTTGATAAATATGGAATAGTATTACCAAAAGTTTCTGCTAGTTCTCACCTGGTTCCAAAATAAAGTAAAATCATTTAGACAAATTAAAATTATATTTATAAAACGTTACTAAACTAAACTTGCGATTGTGTAATAATAATATCTGTCAGCTTATATAAGTATAACCTGTTTTTACTAAGACTCGGTAGCATTCTGTAAAAACCGTAGTGGTTTGTTGTATGCTGTCCTATGTAAGGTATAGGACAGCATACAACAAACAAACCTTCTTTCGATCTTTTTATTTTTTATTAATAAAGATATTAAAATAGAAAAATGCTAGATAAAATCACGTTTTTATGATTGCATAACGGCTTGGAACTTTTGGTTGGTAAAAAGGAATGAATTCAGTTATATTATTCCATAGGTCTTTGCTTGGTTTTGGTCAATTAATATATTGTTCACGTTAATGATTTGGAAGGTTTGTTATATAAATAGCGATAAAAAAACGATTTTAAATCAACTTTACCTGAATTGGAACATGTGTCACCAACTCATTTCTACGTCGGTGTCGTAAAAGGCGACAAATTAATTCTGCTGCATAACATCCTCAGCAATAAAATAGTGTGAGCCGAGCATTGCACGATTGGGTCAAGCTCGCACCGGTGTTATTACTACTCCCACAGATCGACGTGAAGCAGTATTGCCCTTTTGTACGGTGAGCGGGGGTTCGGAGGTATGTATTCTCATCCTATTCCTCTCCCATCCTGTTCTACTCCTTTCCCAACTTCCCATCATTAATCTTTTTTCCCCTCCCCTTCCTTTAGGCCGGCGCGGCATCTGCGACACTTTGATGTTGTAGATGTTCATGGGCTGCGGTCAGTCACTGAACATCAGGTGAACCACTCCGCTTGCCTGCTGTAATATAAAAAAAAACTTTACTGATTTGCTGTTCCTGTTCTTTGAACATTTCCCGTTTAAATTTCTCACTAAAGCTATAAAACAACTAAAGCCAACACAAGTACGACTACAACTTTTAGTGTCAATAAATCAGCCTCTTCCTTTCAGACAATTTTATTTATTTACTTTATATTTCAACCACAAATTCAAATCTAAATTCACATTTTAACATGTTTTCGTTGAATTTAAATAAATGTTCAGAGCGGTTACTATATGTTTTGAAATTCCGTTTCATTTCAATTTATTGCGTTTAGACGTGAAATAAATGTGTTTCTAAATGAGAACATTATTTCAATTTCTGTATCAACCCTCCGGTTCAATGAACTGTCATCTATCATAACATTGTCATATGAAAGAGGGTATTTATGGATAAATCAAGTTCACACAAATTTGAACTTTATTGTAAGCGAATAAAGATAGAAATTGAATGTAAATGTATTTTAAAGTCGAATCAATCTTGAAGTTTTAAAATATGTCTTTAGAGTTTGGATATTAGCCAAGAATTCAGTAGTGAGGCAAAGCTATACGCTATGCAAATTGAAATAAGAGTATTTTATGAGCTTTAAGTAATAGTTGTATTAAAATATTCCGTATTTCCAATAGGTTCGTGGGTTGACGAAAATAGTCATTTTATACTAGCCGCGCCCGTGGTTTCACCCGCGTAACTTCTGATTCCGTAGCAACTCCGGGAATAAAAGTTTAATATGTTATTCGGAACCCTTACGTATATGTATACCAAATTTCATCATACAACTTGTATAATACTATTATGCTTGCTATTTGAACAGACCGATGGGTCTCGAGTTTAATTCCCGTGTGGGTCTGAAAAAAAAGGCTATTGAGATTTTTCGAACAAAATTTAGTAGCAGCCCTGAGTCTGGTGTTAGTGGAGTTGGAACATTCCCGTGCGTCGGAGAGCACGTAAAGGTGTCGGTCTTGCGCCTGATCTCTCCCCGCTCGTGTCGTTTTGCCGTCCCATCGGATCATGCGAGTGAAGGAATGGAGAGCGCACTTGTGTTTAAGCACTTACTTGTGCACTATAGTATCTCCTACGTACCTGGCTAATCTCTGATGAGATTTACCACCATGATTGATATCGGTCGGAGAAGCTACTAAAAATGCACAGGAAAGTTTTGATTGTTTATTTATTTGTATTGAATAGGCTGCAAAAACTGGACCGAAATTGAAAATTTATTGTATACTGACCGTTTTCAATATTCTATCTATCCTTTTTATTGCTTACTAAAGTCAGGCAAATCTATCTACTTGCACTTACTTTGATTTCAATACGCTGTCGATGGATAGCCTTTGTTATGACTTTTGACAATCAAATGTCATTTTACTAAAAGCCAGCCATTAAACTAAAAGAAGAAGAAGAAGAAGATCTATCCGTAATCTTAGATAGATTATTGAAAACGGCCGTTAGAAATCCACATTGTCACTTATGAAAAAAGAAGAATACTACGGCAAGCGTATTCAACAAAAAACTATAATAATATTGAAAGCGTCACCACATAAATCAGCTAAAGTCATATATTATGTATGGAATAAAAACGTTCGCGCGCCACAATTTGAATATTTTACATAACATTGTCATAACTTAAGCCCTATTGATTCATAAGACGCGCTTCGCCTTAGCGGATTTAAATATCCAGAAAATGATGCAGTGACGCTTGCTATTTCAGTGAAATTTATACTTTAATACTCAGAGATACAGTCATTTATGCTATATCAATGTCCTTTAATTTGCTGACTGAAAAAAACAAATGAAGACGATGAAAAAATAACAGCATTAAGAGACTTATGAATTCAATATCTAGATTTGTTTATTATAAGTTCGTGTTTTTTTTATTGTCTTATTATGCACACATCTGGGTACTAAATGGCCTACTTTAAAGAATCCAGTGGTAGAAATTCAAAGAACTACTAGGTATATATAAACTCAAAGGTGACTGACTGTCATAGTGATCTATCAATGCACAGCCCAAACTGCTGGGCTGGTAGCTATTATGACGTAGGCATCCGCTAAGAAAGGTTTTTCATCATATCCCACGAGAACGGGAAAAAAACTCATATACGTGGGTGAAACCGCAGGGCATAGCTAGTCATCGAATAAGATAGGTTTTACATATTCATTATTTCGACTGCAGTAAGAACCAACACAAAGAGAATAAATAAATAATACAACTTTCCTGAAAACAAATCGAAACTGAGGTAGTTTTTCCCATTTTGTCCTGTACATTTTAAAACGAAGCAAAATAAATTGCGTACGTTCTGTTAGCTCATTACTCGTATTATTAGCTGAGCAAGCGAATCCTCTGAGAGTTAGTGTTTCCTCATTTAGAGAATCTCTTGAAGATAAAAGCATATCAAGTTGCTACGTGTTAAATTTCTTAGTTGTAGGTTCGAAATTCCGTATGAACCTCGCAGCGCCATTTTCTGACTTCCTTATTTACATTTTGTGCTTTGTTTTACGTTTGAATGAAATCTCATGATTCAGGGGTAAGAATGTTAATTGTAGTATGAAATTATACCATCTACTGGTATGAATTTTGGTCGTACATTGTTTCAATACTTATTTTTAAAATCTATACTTATATTATAAAGGGGAAAGGTTTTTTTTGATTGATTCTATTGGCTCTAATAGGCTCCGAAGCTACAGGACCGATTTGGATGAAATTTTGTATAGAGATTTTTTGAAACCCCAGGAATGACATACGATAGTTTTTTATCCCGAAAATGTATGTAATAATAACCAGTGATGATGATTGGAGAATAATTGTACATTAGAATTATTATTAATTTTACATTAGAAAACAATGGTGTTGATAAATAATTCATAGCAAAGTGATGGTATCAATTAAGAGCGATGTAATCCAAATGAGAGTAGAAAAGAAGATTTATGCATTACAATTTAACCGTAAACGGTGTAATCAAAGTATGCAATTAAAGGCGGAATTTTAGCCATTAATGGAATTAGAGAGGGACTAATACCGGAATCTAATCTATTGATGGAATTGGCCAATATATTAAAAGTGGATCAGGGTGTCACCTGCAAGTCACGTCTACGTTCTTAAGCATTCACATCAAATAAAAAATGTTCTTGCGTTTTATACTGTTGATGACCCTATTCTATAGTCTATTGCGCCGGAGGGTGTGGGTTCGATCCCCACGAGTTAAAAATTATGATGAAGTAGGACATTGTAATTTTCTACTGTCTGGGTGTTAATTTATCTGTAGTATGTATGTATTTATAAAAAACAGTATGCTTAAGTATGTTTTTCAGTTTCCATAGTACAACCCTTGTTTAGTTTGAGACTAGATGGCGTAGTGTTAAATGTCCCTATATATTTCTTAATTATTATTATTGTTAAAGTATAAGTAAAATCACGTGTATAACTAATCAAAATTTAAATGCACAGACCTGTTTTTATACCACATTCGCAACTAAATTTTCACGTATATTTTACGTATGCTATTAATATTTATTTATGTAAAGTCTGTATAATAAATCGTTCGGGATTTATGTATTTGAACCCGTGTGATTAATTTAAACACAAAATGCATTTGTTACTTGGATAACATTTACATTTAGATTTGATTGGAATGGAAATTATTATTCCAATATTGGTTTATTGGTAATTTTAAAACATGGACATATTTGAGTTGTTTACCACATTAATAACTATTTTAACAAGATAACTTTTTTAGTATATTTTTCTATCATTCTGATACATAGGTATCTATGCGACTACATTTTTTTGTTTTACATGATTCCTTGCCACTGTTTCATTACTACAAAGTAAATAGTTTCGTTTCCTTTCTGTTTAATAATTTTATTATTTCTTAGTTCGTTAGTAATTTCTGAGCCTTGAGCTTTTTAAACATTTCGAAATGTTTTACACAATATTATTTTCATAGTATTGTATACTAGCTGATGCACACGGTTTTGCTCACGTAGCTTAATATGTAGCCTATGTTACTCGTGTATAATGAAGCTTTCGAATGGTGAAATAATTTTAAAATCGGTCCAGTAGTTTTTGAGTCTATTCCTTGCAATCAAACAAATCTTTCCACTTAATAATATTAGTATAGAAGTATATATGAAAAGGATTTTTGGTAAAATGTTATTTAAAAAAAAAGGAAGAAGAAATAAAGAAAGAAAAATCATTTATTTGACATAATAAAGACATGACTGTACATTTAAGATACACAAAATAAAAACATTACAAGTTTTTTTAACAATATTAAACATATGTTTTAGCCAAATGTTAACAAAAATATCTTATTAATGTATTCCATACATAAAAGGCCATATGTAGCAGGGGCAATAACAAATCTCGGTATTAATTATTCTCAAGTCAGGGGGCTCACCCTAGTATGGGGCGGTTTATTTTAATTTTAAATTAGTCAACCGAAATGGCTAAATGGTCGTTAATCTAGGGGAACGACGATATAAAGATGAAACAGGTTACTTTTTTGCACTGCAAATTATTAAATACTTATGAATGTATGTCTGCTATTGACCATTTGCTGAATCGATTCTGGTGAAATTGGAACAGAGGTCTTAATCGTTGTAAATTTGACACTGATAGTAGAATTAGACTATGCAGAAAATCTTTCGGACATAGGCAAATTAGAATTGATATCCTTATGAAAGTAAAAACTTGCAAAAATATTACAAAAACGTGAATATATAAATGAAATGAATAGTAAAAATATTAAAACAAAATAAAACAGTGTTTTCTATAATATGTATACACTGCTTTCATACAGTGTACCTGCCTACCTGTATTTTCTTCTCTTACCCATATACCTGAAAAAACACTGAACCAATTTTAAACTTAGGTGTAAGAATGATGCCAGTGGGATTTTAAATTTTCGATAAATTGGTAGTCAAATACACCTATAAAAAATAAAAATAAAAAAAATAAAAAAAAATCACTTTAATTCAGACAACAGGATCCATACTAGAAATTATTCACAAATACAAATATTACATACATTTCAAATCGATATTAATAAAATTTTACAAATAATTATTATTGAATTCCATGATCAATTAAATTTTGAAATAAAATAAAAATAAAAATCATACAAATAATATCAAAATTTTCTATGCTGCGGTAAGCATGGGACGTGATGAAGGGAGCAGTGTCGAATGTAGGGGCAATCCAACCTGAGCCCTATC